>VUQR01018238.1:6946-42682 GCA_015108515.1 Hemichromis elongatus | reverse complement strand
TACAAAAAAAAAAATTAATTTTTTTTTTTTTTGTCCCCCCCCCCCCCCACCCACCCTTTTCATATATTTTTCTTTTTATTTATCGTCTTTTCATTTGCCCCTTAGACTCTACTCGGCACAGGCAGCATCACAGGCACAGGACAAGTCTGTATTCACCTTGCTGTCTTAAAGAAGAGTCTATACTCTAAGTATATGACTACAGAAGCGAGAGAGAAGGGAGAGGCTGGTATGCCCCAGTTTGAGCACTTGAATAAGAAAATATACTGCAGTGACAGCAGTGTGAGGATACTGATCTGACTTTAAATTCAGTCTTTAAAACTTTATATCTAATGTATTCTTTGCTTAGGTGCATTTCACAATAGATTCTAATAGATGCAAATCAGATGATAGCATTTATACTAATTAAAACATGTACAAACACATAATTGCTCTTATTCATGCAGATTTCATTCAGTAGGCAAAATGCACCTCATCAAGCATACCTCTGTTTAGTGTCTTAGGTTGTGCATCTCAATGCTAATATGCAAAAATGTAAACTACAAACCAAATAGTGCTCTATCAATTGCATCAACACAGCAGCGGGAAGCCCCGTTTCTTCTTTTGCATATTCATAGGACAACTGCATTCACGTCAACGTGATTGTACTTTGATTCCACATGATAAAAGCCTATCTCATTTCATTCTTGCACCTTTCTAGTCCAAAACTAGACACTCTGATTTGGTAAAATGTAATTCTAATTTATCATTTTTCTGCCCAAGGCAAAACTCTCTCAAGCCTGAGGCTGTTTGAAAAGCAGTCGGACACAAAGACAGACCCTGGGAACTTTGCCCATGCAGTCAATCAGTCCGACACCCCAGAGTGCCCAGACCCGAACAGCTTGTTTTTTGTCCACGGATATCAAACAACTTCTCCTCTCCCGTTAGATAATAAAAACATGTAAATAGGACTGAGGTGTTTCTGTCTTTTTTTTACTCAAGATGGTTGGTGGATACACTGTGTTTCTGTGGTCAGGGGCTGGGCAGCAGAGCAGACATCAAAGACCGGTGGAGGTTTGTGACGGTGAATGCAGCTGGTGTCTGAGTCTCTTTGCTGGACAGAGCTACAGGCAGGGCCTCAGCTGCCCCACAATAAAGACACACAGGGGAAGGCAGTGCCTTCAAAGGCTAGACAAATACACACGCTCGCTTATATGCAGTCAAATACGCACACTTATGAACGCAAACCACACGAACACAAAACAATGTCCCCTGAAAATTATTTTCACAAACCAAAACATCACGCAGTTTCTGCAGACGGATCATGAAATCACGCTGGTTTTATGCTTTTTCTTCATCTTTCTTTTGCCTAATTTCTGTTTCCTTTATTTTTTGTTTTTAAAGTAGCGCTGAACTAACTAATTGCTAACGGTTTCCTTGGCATCTGCGTAACTATTTTATTTACAGTAGCAGGTTTCAAAGAGGTGGGCCGTCAAAGGAACGCAAGGGTCCCAGGGAGATTTGAGATGGCCACGAGCAACATGCCAAACAGCTAATTTAACTGGCAACAGAGTTTTTATTCATAAATCATTATATTTGGTGAATTTGTTTCTGTCTCATAACTACAAAAAGAAATTAATTAATCAATAAATACACAGTGCAAGCCATACCATAAAACTCACAGAAATATTATTGTGACTCTGGGCTAATGTGGGTCTGCTTAGGATGAAAATGATCAACAACGGTAGGTTACGAACGACTACATTTGTGGCTATTAAATAGTATAATGGGATCGTTTTTCATCCAGAGGGAGAAGAGGGGAAAAAAAACAATCTGAAGGACAAAGAGGGAAATCCTGATGGCATGCTGTGGACAGCTTTACATCTTATGTGGTCCTGACTTCACAGTGGGAATCTGTGTCAGTGCTGTTGACAGTTTTTCCCTTGTGTCCACTCAAGAAAGTATCTCAAAGGTTCTGGATGCAATAAAATAACAGCACTGTCCACTTTTAGTTATCTGACTGAATTATCAGCAAAAAAAATTTTTTTAACATTATAGGATTAAAGTTGGTTATTTTGTTGTAAAATATCCCAATATTTCCTTTTGATTATCAGTATGTCTGTTCATACTCATTTTTTTTAAAAAAAGATGACATCAGAAGATAGTGGTCTCAGTTCCAGATTTTGCCTGTAGAGGGCATGCCTGAACAGCAATCTGGTCAAGCTCAGTGGGGAGTCCACAGACATACAATATCCCCAATAGGAGAAAAGCACAGGCTGACTTTTATCTGTGTGTAAAAGGAAGATATGGTTTTGTTACCAAGATGAGAGCGAAAGTATTATTCCAGTGCTGATTAACTTAGATTTAACAGCACAATCATTTTGCGTAGACTTTGGAAACCGCATTTGATTTAAAACAATAAAATACTGCCTCAGATCTCTGTAGGCACCTTTTGTAGAATAACCCAGCATACCTGCATTTTATTAAGATTATTTAAACTTAACACCGAACATCTCACTTTGTTGAAATACCACCCTCACTCAGAGGCAATTTAAACAAACGACTCATTAAAATAACATCTTCTTTTCTCTCTAAACGGGTTAGAGGTCCTGAATAAAACATGACTTATCTATTGCGATCACGTTAGTCAAGCCATTATTCATTTAACCATTTATTTATTACTCCATTCATCTACATAAATATTTAACTATGTCTTGGCATCTTTATGGACTGCTTGCTCTGCTGCTCAATTACAAGGAGCAGTGTCCTACCATGGCCATATGCCTTCTATCTGGCGACACTATATCTCCACAATTTATGGATGCCAAGTCGGAGTAATATCATTCTGTTGGGTTTTATGTATATGTATTCAAGTATTAATCTGGGCCTAATGACTGGTAACAATATGTTCTAGCCTGTGTGTCCAATAGGATTACAACTGTATATATATAATATAACTTGGCATACAATGAAGTGATTTTTTTTATTGTGTAGTTTAAATGGGTGCCGATATGGGGTCCTCGTGAGGAGTGTGGAGACTGTGAGAGAATATGGCCACCGAGTAGCTTAAGTTGAATAGATGTATGGTTTATTACTCACCCCCCATATATTCACACCATATATTATAAGCTCTTACAAGTTTTCACTTCCCCTGCTACAACAAAAGCTCCTGCTTGTTTGGTGAGGGGAGCATGGAAGCATGTGGTACCAAGAGGAAGCGAGGAACCGTAAACACCCACCATGGGTCCTCCTTCAAAGTGATGAACAGCAACAAAAGCAGCACTGGTTGTCTGCTGGGAGACAAAAAGAGCATTTGACCACCTGGGTGCAAATCATTTTCTCATGTCATTTCTCAAGCATGACTATCAAGAGATGTTTGCTTCAACTTTATACGTGGCAACATCAACCCAAGTCTTCAAGTCGTATGGAGCATTCTGTGTTCTCTTGGACTGCCCAGCTCACGTAGCGCCATCTTTTCTTATGGCGAGATAACTCACTGGCATTCTGGGTAACACACGTTTAGACCTCACTTTAATTGTTAGGTCACTACTAAGCACAGCCACTGTTTTATCAATTGAGATGCACATTATTGCCTGAAAATTTAAGGGAGAAGGTGGAACGACTTTTTGTAGGTGTTGTCGCATAACTGCTTGTAATCAGCAGCAGATTGACTGCTTTACCACATAGCACACCTTTCAAATGTGATATAAATTATCACACCTAAATATAAAGTCATAATTCCAGAAGAAAAACGTCACTTATGACACTTCACGTCCAGGCCTCATGGTTCCAACAGAGGGGGAGAAAAAAAGGAGCAAATCACCTCTAGATGGCTTTTAGAGTTTGTGTTGCTGATTTAAATTGGGGGGACTCTACAAATCAACGGCAAATCAAACATCCAGCCCACATAAACCCACCCCCATAGCCCCAAAAAGGTCTCTTTGTCAATTACAATCAGAGGCACTTGCTGTTGTCTCTCCCTTTCTTTCTCCCTTTCCTTTTTTCATGCGCCTCCTAAAATCACAGAATAGTGCATACCACTGGATCCTCAATAGAAATCCATGCATCAGGAACAGTTCAATAATAACTACTTTTTCTTTTACTTTTTAAAATTTTGACTTTTTGTATGCGTATATATTCACTAGACCTACATGCTTCCTTTGTGAGCACTGAGCTATTTGGTAATATTTGGCTAAAAAGGCTTTTTTTTTTAGAGACGATTCAGCAGTCACATGCTACAAGATACATTTGCATGTCTTCACTCATAGTTTCTTATAGAATATGAAGACCGGAATTCATGTGTTTAAATAGTATGCATGTTGTCTCTGTCTTTTTGTCAGTTACCAGACATTTCTGTCAATAGAACAGATTTTCTCCTGACTATTAGACAGAAATCCTTGAAAGAAAAATCCACAGTCACATTGCAGCTACAGAGCGTAGCATTGCAATATGCAACAGACATGGTTATCTTTTTTCTATTTGTAAACATATCCCATGTCTGTCTGGTGAAGTTAGTGACCAGTGGTATCCCGCTGGCTCAGCTTGGCCTGCGAAGTCGGTCTGGCGCATGGGTGACATATCTGGCATGCCACTCTTGGCTCTTTTTTACACCACAGAGTGCGTGTGACTGGCAGGCCATGTTACCCATGTCTGCAGGCCCTGAAACAGCCATCATTCTGAGAGGATGTTTTCAATCTCCAGCCCCATACCCCTTGCCGTTCAGAGAGAAGGTCAAGTTTGGCCCATCACTCACTGACCAAAGGGCGGGGCCTATCAGTTGGTGGCCATCAACGCCTGTTAAGATGTTCACTAGTCCCTGTTGTCAGTGTTTTTGTTTTTTATCTGATTATAACGAAAAGTAAAAATAAATTACAGATGTGTGAAAAAAGGAATTGGATCCTTAATTAACCTAAAAGAACAATTGCACCTTCTTAGCTTTAGGAACATTCAAGAAAAAAGATGTTTAACATCCTCAACAAAGCTTAAACTTTGTTTACAATGATGAACTTCAGTAGTCAAGTATTGCACTTTGATGCAGTGCTGTATAAATATACCCACATTTGACCTCACATGAAGAATGCTTCACACATATGGGTCATATGTTCATGCGCTGACACATTCAGCTGCATGTCACATGAGTTCAAAGAAGAAAACCCATGAGGCTGTCATTTGTGTGTTTACCCAAGTTTGGGTCAGTGTTTTCAGCTGCATATACACCTGCCCCTTTTCAATATAGACATACACACACACACATCATTTACACCCAAAGCTATACCTATACTGGCGCACACTTTCCCTGGTGTTGTTTTAGCAGGGGGTTAGCAGAAATGGTCTGGAACGGGCCTGTTTTTTAGTGCGGGTCAAACTTTGGCCAGGCCTAACGGCACCAGCCATACGATCCCTCCCGAGGTGCCTCTGGTTTGGGAGCCGTTTGAACCTCCACCTGCTGAGAGAACTTCACTTCAGATACATTGTTCAGGACTCTCTGAACACTGTGGAGGGGAGTCAGGACATTATGTTAAAGTCAACACCACAGGATCAGTCCACTCTTTGTACTGGGCTTTGAGGGTGACCTCCATTCTTGGACCATGTAGACTATAGTTGAAGTGCGGTAGCTCATGTGGTCACACATGAACCAAGGAAAATGGGTTTTCAGTCTTTTAAAGTCACTGTTATAGACCAGTACATTTTATGATGTGAGGCAAAAGAAATTTTGTTCAGACATAAGATCTATGCTCTCCTTCTAACAGACAGCACATAAATAAATACATAAAAAATACACAATATTTCTTGTCTTATTTATAGCCTTTTGTGCCTTTTTTAAAATATGTTTGGACTAAAGCTCCACATTCATTCTGGTCTGTCTTAAAAGTTCCCCCTATGAAGTGAAAGTGCTGAGGGAGGGAGCGCTCCTGTTTATAAATTCATAGCCATCTCTTTAATACCTCCATCTGTATAATGACTATGCTTTCAGCATTATTTGCTAGATTTCTTAATTTTATTCTACTATATTTCCAATAGAATTAAGAGCATGCAATATATGTACAGTATATCCTTATACATGTGTTTACTGTGTATTTTGTCAACCAAGCCTATTTACAATAATTTGGCTATTAGCTAAATTTATATAGGTAAACTAATATCTCTTCTTTGGTAATTCTGTATCTTAGTCCTGACAAAACAGTGCAATACTGTTTTTCCATTAAGCTGCTCCCCCGCCCCTACAAAAGTTGTGCAGAACTGTGCATTGTCAACTGTATATATAAAAATGCTACTCCTGGCTGCATGTTCATGTTTCCTGTGCTGTTTTTCTGCCTGTGTGCTCTACTTGTCGGAAGAGGCAGGATGAGAAGTCATCCATCTCCAGCTAACAGCCACCAGTCTGGCCCCATGCTGGAGCCCCTGAGAGAGGAAGCGATCGCTCACAGCACAGGAGCACATTCCCCCTCAACACAGGGGGGACATGGCCATTTAACCCATCAAGGCCCAGTCTACTTTTCTTTTTCTTTTTGCGATTACACACAACTGTGTATGTGTGTATGTTTTGGACACCACACCTGCCAGTAAGTAGTTAAATAGCATTCCAGGTGTCAGACCACATATACGGTCGCACACAACATCCTTCACATCCCACCCGTACCCCCTATTCCTCTTGAGCCACCCTATGTAATTCCTAGAGCACCCACCCTACCCCCACATCACTCTGTCCTACTGGCATGACTACAGCATACCTGGACACACAGAGTCTTGCGGTGTAAGCAGCCTGAGGAATTGACACTCCGAGTGTTTCTCCACACTTTTTCTAATGGCATTGTGAGCCCCCCGCCACTGCTGGGATGGAAGGTGTTTAGCACCTCACTGTTTTTACTTTGACAGAGGAGGGACACTAGAACTCCCCTGGTTATAGAGGCCTAGACCAGTTCCACTGTTATCATTTCCACTGTGGGCACGCTTCCTCCCATTGAATCACAGGTATTTAGGTGGGTGGCAGCATAGCTTGGCTAGCTGTGCTAGCCCTGGCTTGGTTCAAGGTTTCAGAAAGGTACAAATGCTCCTGACAAGGTAAGCTTAGGTGACACGAAGGTGAAAAGCTCAATCTGTATATGGGCAAATGTCTCAGACAGAGAATTGTGTGATAGAGACATAATGGTTGACCATGCACCATTACAGAAATAGAAGTGTCCATGAAGAATGAGACGAAAATGAAGGGAACACTGGAAATGAGAGAGCTGTTGCGTGGTGAATACATACGCACTGAAGCCATCGAGTGAGAAGGAGACGAGAACTGAACGGGTAGTTAGGTCAAGAAATGAAAGAAAATGGAGTCATAGAGGTTAGGCAGAATGACTTTTAAACAATAAAATTGACGACCCTTGTCTTTAGAGGCAAAGTGTGGACGTTGTGAGCCATGACCAAAAAGCTATTGTTGACTACTGTCAACCGTGTGCGTTGTCTTTGACCCCTGTGGCTAGAAATGGGAAAAGAGGTTGAAAAGAGGAAGCAAATATGAATTACAGAAAAACATGTGGTGGTATGACAATGGAAGGAAAAGAAATGAGTCTTTACACATTCTGAGTCAATTCTCTAAATGGTAGCACAGTAGTAAGTACCTCAGGTAATATATTTATTCATAAAGGAAGTGCAACAACAGTTTTGTTTTTTCCTTATGAGTTGTGCTATCGAAGAAAGAACAGCATTCTGGGAGAAGACAGACTGCAAAGGTCATAATTATTTGCTGTCATGCTGCTCCTCACTTAACAGATGGAGACAACCTGAGTCAACATTTTCAATTAAAAAAGAGAATGCAAACAAACAGAGGGGAAGAAAAAAAACACACACTCACATATGCACACAGAGACATACACACAACCTGGGAACACGGAAATGACCTTGAGGAAATGATACCTCATTAAAAGTGATGCTCCAAGCCTGCAAACAGGCTAATTAGACAATTCCTGCTCACGCTATAGCACCGGTACACATGGCAGGGGGTGCAAGAGATGATATCGTGATTGCGTGTTTGTAAAATGTTGTAAAAAACTTGTTTTAGAATCAAATAGTGCAAATATCTGAAGTCAATTAGGCCTGTTAAACACGGTGGCAAACTGTTACAGAGATACATTGAATTAACATGCTACCACATGCGCACGGACATATGGATGCACTATGTTTTGGATATGGTTGGATGATGACCTCTCTCACTGAAGGAGAAGCAACTGTAACTCCATATGCTGTAACAAGTAAATTAAGTTTGTGTTTGTTGTGTTTCCACGCCTTTTCAATCTCATAATGTTTATGGTTTGACATTTTTAGATTTAGGACTTTCAATGCAGCAGACACAAGATGAGTTTAAATAGTTAAAGTCAGTCCAAATGAAAATAAAAAAGTTTTTTCCTTATATACAGTTTAAAAATACCATCTGGTTGTCGTCTTTTAAAAAACGATGGCATTTTTATGTTCCTGATCCTGAATAATCTGATTATTTTGTTCATTAGTTATTTTAAGTGAGCATGCCAGCTTTTATCTTGCTAGCTAATTAAGTTGCATTGGTTTAAAATAATGTTTCTGATTTTAATTTTTCCTGCTAGCTTACTGTACTGCAGTGTGTATACAGGTGTAGGTGTAATCTTTCCCATTCATTGTAATGGTTTACTGTAATCATCAGTGTTGGTCAAATTACTTGAAAAAAGTAACTAATCAGTAACTAATTACTGATTACTCTCCCCAAAAAGTAATCCAGTTTTTTTACTGATTACTTATTTTAAAAGGAATTAGTTACTTAGTTACTATTTAAAAACATGATTTACAACCTGAATAGGTAATTAAGCAATAGATCTTTCAGCCCAATTCTACTTTTTCTGTATAATCCATCATATAAAATGTAATCAAATAAAAAAAGCCTCTTTTAAAAACTTGTTTTATTAGTTTTATGTTTTAACTCAATACATCAAGCAAAAATGATATGCAACATTCTCTGACTAGAAGAAATTTGTTTGACATTTAAACCTATTTTCTGCATATTCCAGCATATAAAATAAAATAGTTTTTAGTGTTTACACTCACTTTCAAATAGAGGCAAGTAAAACACAGCAGAAAAACAATAAAATCAAAGACTCAGCGGCCCTGTTGCTCTGTTTTCACCTGGTTAGTAGGAGTGGGGCAGGCGGAGGTTTGCCCTGGTACAGGTGTGCCACAGCGGTCGTGTCAGTGGAAAGATCTGGGATTTTCTCTGGCAGTGGCAGCGTACTCGTTGCTTGCTTTGTAGTTTAGGGGTGTTTTTGCTGTAAAAAGATGTTTTCTTCCCACGCAGTGAACAGCAGACTCTAATGGTTTTGTCACTTTTTACAGAATCAAACTCAAAGTAAGGTCAGTACTTCCACACTTTAAACGCTGAATGGTCGTACTTTCTCCTGCACTTGATATATTATCCATTGTAGATCTGCACACAACTGTTGCCACGAACGTCCCACTCGCTTTTGTCATTGTCATGAGACATTCTCGCAAAAAAAAATACGGTTTAGTAACGCAGCGTGCTTATGGGAAAGTAACAGTAATCTAATTACTTTTTTTGAAATAGTAATTCCTTACTTTACTTGTTACTTGAAAAATTAATCGGATTACAGTAATGGTAACGCGTTACTGCCTATCTCTGGTAATCACATTACATTTTTGCGTTTTCTCCCTGCACTTGCATTGTAATCAGCTGATTTTACTTAGTGTGCAGGGAATAAGAGAACAATGGATCTACGACTTCTGAAGAATTTAGATATGAACATAACAATTATTTTTACTGCATGACTGGGCAAGAGAGCAAAGGTAACATGCAAACTACATCTAGGACAGAAACACCTGCTAACACAACATCAGCACTTTGCAAGCATTTGCGCAGACAGCACGGTAACACAAAGTTAGCAAATAAGAGTTTTTCAGTGAGTGCATGCTGACTCCAGCCCAGCAGCCAGAGCCTGTTCTTCAACAGGTAACAGAGGCAGTGATGAACAGTCAGGCTTTGTATCACTGTAACCTGCATATCTACCTGCATATGTGTCTACTGTAGAATCTGTGGCAATCACTTTGAAAACTCTTGTTGGAATAGGTATATATGTCTGTGTGTCGAAGTATAAGGTTTAAATTCTTAACTCGTAATTATGTGACAATGCATTTCAGGACATGTCATGGAGTAACTTAAAGTTATGTAATGAGTAGTGTAACAATTAATTTCTCCCAGGAGTATTTAAGTAATGTAATGCATTACTTTCAAAAGTGTAATACCTTACTTTTTTGGATAACAACCCCAACACTTCTGTGTTAAGAAATCTCATAAATGAATAAGACTAAATCAGCAAACATCACAGTGACACATTGTGTATCTGACTAGTTGTGGTTTAATGCTAAAACACTGCAATATGACTAATAGGTAGGCGTTGTTATCACATACAGCAGTTCTCCTATCAAACTAACATTCATATACATAGGAAATATTGCAGAGGGGGAAAAATACATGAAGTTGAATGACTGTGAAAATGGACCAGTATTTGTATACCTCCTTTCTACTCAGTAGAGCACTTTCTTACTGCAAGTCTCCTTCCAAACTTGCACGATCCTACAGCACTTTTATCTATACCTTAAAACTTTCTTAAACACACATTCACACACACTCGTTTTCATATCTTAGGCTACGTCCACACTAATGCGTTTTCGTTTGAAAACGCATCGTTTTTCCCGTCCACACTGAGACAGAGTTCCTGCTCAGGGAAAACGGAGCGTTTTTGGAAACGCTCTCGAAAACGTATACATTTGTAAATGCAGTTTTTTGGTGTTGTGTGGACGGCCAATATCGAAACTTTAAAAAACGATGACGTATGTTAGTCATATGATGCAGTCATGTGAACCACTTCAACCAAGATGGTCAGACGGCATCGTACATCAGTTGTTTTGTTTGCTCAAAGTTTTTAGTGGCCGTATTGAAGATTAATATCAGAGGCGGGACCAAGTCATTGTTTTGCAAGTCTCAAATAAGTCTCAAGTCTTTATCCTCAAGTCACAGTCAAGTCTCAAGTCACTGGTGTAAAAGTCCAAGTAAAGTCACAAGTCGTAAACTTTGAATTTCAAGTCGTTTCGAGTCTTTAAAAAAATGAAAAAAAGAATGTTTCAAATATATGCTAAATGTAAATATTATACCATGTGGTTTTTTAAATCTGCGTTTATCTCAACACATGATGAAACACGTGAACTTATATACACATTTACAAAATATACACATTTTCTTTTTTAATCTGGTTAATTTGATTGGCTGTGCTACAGCTCATTCACACATACATACGAAGTGTGGTTTAAATGAATGAATGAATTGAATGAATGAATGAATTGAATTGAATTAATGCACACTTTCTATATAATATGCGTGTTAAATTTTAGATTTGGGGTAAAGTCAGGGCTGGACTGAGACAAAAAATCGACCTGGGAATTTTGACTAGAGACCGGCCCACCAGGTATTATAGGAAAAAACAGTATTTAGAAGAAATATTAAACAACCTAACTAATAGGGTTGCCCCAGCTAAAAAAAAGTAACCACCCCCACCCCATGATGAATAATCGACATAATCGACTTTAATTTAATGCACGTGTAAAACAAATGCACAGAAACCATTTTTTTCTACAATAATTAAATAGATTCGACATCTTAATTCAACAGAATTGCAGACTGCACAGATGGTACCGTCCCAAAGGAAAAAGTACTATAGCTTACTAGGGTATATATTGTAGCCACTTGTATATGCTGTGTATATGCTGTATATTCTTGAATTTATTATCTCATTCTTATTTTTAACGTCATGCCCCTTGGAGATAAATTAAGTAATTCTTATGCTGACTTAATAGTTCCTACATGCAATACTGGATTTCTATACATTGTAGATCAGTTGAAAACTTTGGTTTTAAGATTTAGATATTTTTTTTAAAATAGACATTAAAAATGACAATAATAAAAAACATATTTCTTTGTGCCCCCCTGTTAATGCCCTACCTGGCCCCCCTGGCAAAACTTTGCTAGATCCACCCCTGCACAGTTACCACCTGTCAGATACATAGAAAAGGATCCTGGTGTTATTTGTCTCTCAGAAACAGTTCATAACTTACCTTCCCCATATTCATGTCACCTAAAAGGTAAACCTGTGTCTCCATCACCTGTTGAGCTCTGATGATTCAGTAAGGACATCTCCTGGTTTTACCTTTGTGTTTGCCTCTCACCACATTTCCAAACTGTTATCATGACCAGCAGCTTTTAGGGTGTTCCAGATCTACTGGCAAGGCAGAACTACTGGTGTTGGTCGAACAGATGTGATTTTTTATCTGTGACATTTGTGAGGTTACTCACAAATGTCTCCGCCAGTCTTTTTGCTGTTTACCAACAAAATGTATAAAAATGTCGCGAGTTTACCTGCTGATATTCTCAGGTGCTAAGCGATCGCGAAAGCAGCAAACAATTAACAGCACGCTGATGCTGTTCACTGGACAGACAGAGTAAACCATCGGGAGAATCTTGTCTTCATTGTCGTTCCCTTCGTACGTGTTATTACTCCGATTTCAGCGTTTTCGCTTCACAACTAAAGCATCCAGTTTACTTCGTGTTCACTCAAATGGAGTCGAGTCAATTACGCCACCTGTGGCCAAGTGCCACAGCCTACAGCCAGATTAAATTGTGACACACACACATCTGCAGCATGTTTGAATTCATTTCATGCACAATACATTCGCAACTTTGTCTGTTTGTGCGTCTTGCAAATAAACCTTTAAACTGAATGAAATTATATTATATATTTATTTTTGGCCTACATCAGTAGAAAATGCCAAATTATATACACAAAGTTATAAAAATCACCACTCCTGTTCGTCGGGATTTCAATATTTTTGCCCATAACAAATAAATACGTCTTGAACAAATATATGACACATTAATATTTCACTAGTGTTGTAACATCACATGTTATTAGCATAGTCTACCTGTGTCTTTTCTCCAGAAATGAACATTTATAGCCAATATAGGTAATTCATCAACATGGTAAATGTCAAAGATAAAAGATTTAGTGTTTATTTGCTGGTTTGTCGGTAGCAGCTCCTGAAAAGCAAGTCTACACACATCTGTTCAACCATCCCCAGTAGTTCTGCGTTGCCAGTAGATCTGGCCGTGGCTCCAGCAAACATCAGCTGATACTAGAGAGTAATATTAAATAAATTCTAACAACAGCTTATCAAACATAAACATGCTGTTTCCTCTTTCCTAGCGCAAAGTGGGCGATAAACAAACGAGAGACGGACTTGCGACAGAAAAGCCGATCAGCTGATCATTGATCAGTTTCGTGATAGACGTAGCAACAGGAGAGGGAGGGGGAGAGGATTAGACAAGAAGAGGCCTGCAGCGTAAAGACGAAGCAAAACTTACTCCCGCTTTGTGTCTTTTTTTTCATTCTATTACGGGACAGATCGCGTTACTTTTTATCTCAAAAGTTCGACCTCATCGGCTGTAATTTGTCCAGCACAGAGTCGATCATGACCAATTATACCCTTACAAAAAAAAAACCAAAAAAAAAATCGGGCATACCGGGTATCAAGTCTTTTCAAGTAAACCGGGTCAAGTCCAATTCAAGTCCCAAGTCACTGGTGTAAAAGTCCAAGTCAAGTCTTAGAACATTTTTTCAAGTCAAGTCTGAAGTCATAAAATTAATGACTCGAGTCTGACTCGACTTCAAGTCATGTGACTCGAGTCCACACCTCTGCTATCTACACAGCAACTGGCATAAGAAATGTTAACAGAAGATCACAGAGTGTAAACAGGAAGCAGGAAAAGGTTTAATAAAACACACAACTGACAGAGAGATTTTTGCTGAATAACAGCAAAGGTCATGTTTTTACAGTCTCAAACAAATACTTTAGTGTTCATATTACTTTAAGCTGTTGATAATTTCTTTTATCCTCGTTAAATGTGATAAAAGCACAGTTTAAAATAATAAAATGACAGAAATCTCTCTTAATCACTACTTTGACCAGTGAAGTTTCCAAGCGATATTTTAAGATTTTCTAAGGGACAGTTTGTAACACAGAGACAAGAAAAACAATATGACCCACACTGAGCTAAACTTTCCCAGAGCTAATCCTGAGTTATTATATCAACATAAATGTTTACCCTTATTATTATGAGACACTGGAATGTAGAAAATACCCACAAATACATTTGATTAACATTTGCAAGACGGTATGCGCAAAGAGAAAGCTACAAAACACTGACTGACTTGTAATTACCTTTACTGATAAAGACACACGCACTCCGAGGAAGACAAAATCTGCAAAAGGATTGAAATATAAAACAAATAGATCTGGACAGTACAAAAATACAAGCGTCAAAATAAAACTTAACATATGAATACCTGTTACTGATAGGAACATAGCATGATGGCTTTTTCCCTTCTAATAACATAATAACATTCTCTTCTAATTATTCACGTTTTGTATATGTTTTCTTAGTATTATTGCACTTTGGTACTGCTATAGAGTGAAAAAAGGAACATAAGGCAACTGCAGCAACAAAGTACACTTTTACATAAAAACTATGATTAAAAAAAAAAATTGCAGATTGCACAAAAACCTGGGGAACACATCCCAATCTTTTGTCCTGAGGTTGTCAGTCACATAAACCACTAACAGACATCGGACAAACTGCAGTCCGGACCAGATGGCGCCGCAGACGAGAGACAACCTTGAGGACAACCTACAGGTAAAGGGCTGATGTGTTTTGCCGATTCTGCAGATGTTTTTTATCTCCTTTGTTGTTTTGCCATTCTGTTAGTTCTTTGGGTAGAAGAGTGTCTTCTTTAGATTCCTCCAAGCCTTCAACAAACTCTTGATATAAGGACTTCTCTTGAAAAGGGCGAGGTCCTAGCAGTTCCACCATGTCAGCCCTGTCTAGAATCTCTTGGTCTAGAAGATGCTTTGCCACCTGCATTACATGACCAACAGGAAACGTCAAGCTTTGAGGTCATTAAAATACACATTTTTTTCATACTCCAAATATATAACAATTTTGAAAAATGCTTAGCACAAATGAGAATCCATTTGCAGCATCACACTCTGCAATGTGAACTGCTGCAAACGTCTCTGAAACACTTACGACAAATCTTAAAAAGTTCGCACCTTCTCCACCATTTCCTTCTTGTCGATTATGAGCTCAAGTGTTCGTTGGAAGGCAGCGTCTATGAGTGAGCGAACTTCCTGGTCTATAAGCTGGGCTGTAGATTCACTGAAAGGTTTGTCTGCAATAAGGCTGCCCCATTGCGGGAGGTCGAAAGAAACCTGACCCACCGCCCTATTCATTCCAAACTGTACAATCTAAAATATGAAGAGAAGGAAAAACATACAGACAGGACGGAAATTTATAGCCAATAAAAATTCTAAATTAATCTCTATGTGTCGTTTTAATCCCATGGATGGTCGTGCATTTTTTTTTGGACAAAATGTGGTTTGATTTCACCGAAATTTCTATGATAAGCCTGTTCTACAATGAGGTGAGTACCTGTGCATAGGCAGACTGTGTGACTTTCCTGAGATCATCTTGTGCCCTGGTGGTGATTTGACGAAAGAAAACCTGCTCAGCCACTCGACCCCCCAACATCATGCACATTCTGTCAAACAGCTGGTCCTGTGTAAACAGGTACTGCTCTTTAGGTAGATACTGCGTGTAGCCCAAACCTGTCCCTCTAGGAACAAGTGACACCTGGTGAAGTACATTATAATGATGCATCTATAATTAGCTAATCATTGTAATTATTACAGAATTATTGCAGAGAGAGAGCAAGAAATGTAAAGAATACCTTAAAAAGCGGGTCTGCATGTTCAAGAAACCACCCAGTGACAGCATGCCCAGCTTCATGATATGCCAGTGTAGTTTTTTCTGGAAGTTGCAGAACCTGAGATCTTTTCTCTAGACCTAAGAAAAAAGACAGACCTCTTACCAAACTACCAAGCTAAAAACTGAGTATCCTGAAAAAAATGCTTAAATTATAATATTAACATCAGGTGAACGTATTGACATAAAATAACTTATATGCTCTATATTTTGACACCAGTGCTTTTATAAATCAGTTGTATTGTATCGTCATTGTATTTATGTAATCAATAAAGTAGTTATCCGTTTCTTTTTGAAGTGCATAATGTTGGTGTTTGGCTTACCTCCAACAACCCTTTCAACTGCCCACTTAAAGTGTTTGCTACTGACGTGCTGGCTGAGATGACGTGCAGCTATTAAAGCTGCCTCATTACACACATTTGCAATGTCAGCCCCTTAGACACACACGGAGAAGCCACCAATAAGTTAGACTGTGATGCAATTAAAGCAAAAACAGCTGAAGCTGTATGATTTTCTTTTTTAGATTTGTTGGGTATTCAATGATCGTGATCTTCTATTCTCACCAGTAAAATCTGGGGTTAAAGCAGCAAGATTCCTGGACAGCATCTCTACATCTACACTGGAGTCCAACTTTAGAGGTCTTAAATGCACCTTAAAAATTGATGCCCTGCCTTTCATATCTGGAGGACCTGCAAAAAACAAAAAAGAAGACCACTGTCTTTATAATTCATTAATAAATCACTCTGCTTCAACTTCTGTCACATATACAGTGCTGTGGACAAGTCTCAATCCTTAATTCCTTTATATTTGGTTTTCAAGTGATCCTGAGAAATAGTTCTCCAGGCTTTTGAGCAAAGACCTGACACAGGATCAGAAATACTTTTGGTCCTTCAATTAATCAATCTGCTGTTCACCAAAGCCTCATTAAATATGTTTTAGTGGAAGGATGGCTCTCTAGAAGCAGTTCTAAACTAAGAGGAACAGGAAGAAAAGGCTGAGATATGTCAAATCACACAAGAATAGGACTGAAAATGGAGTGATGAATCCAAACTTAAGATTTTTAGTTTAAAGGCTCATCAATATGTTTGGAGGAGCTCAAAAGAGAGACACAGCAGTGAGTTTCTACAGACCAAACACAGTGGAGGTTTTGCCCACTGTGTTTGGCATGTTAGCTTGTGACTTATTGAAGCAGAATGGGATCATTTTGATAGAGTTCAGAACGAAAGGAGCCAACATCCAAAAATAAGTTTGATTGTCCTTCAAGAAGCCTGGAGAACTCGAGACTAAAGAAATTACAAGTAAGTTGCCCGAGAGAGTTAAGGCTGTGTTCAAGAATAAAGGTGGTCATATCAATGAATGCACTTGACTGTTTTTACCTAATACACTATATTTCCATGTATGTTTGAAAATGCTTCAATAAATTAGTGCACATATGTTCAGTTTATCTAGCAAAATATAAAGAATCGACAATTACTTTGTCTTCTGCTGCATTACATGTGCACAATTAGCAACTGCAAAAATAGCTCGACTCAAACCATCAGTATGAAAAGGTGATGAATCTTGTCTGTAGAAACTTTAAAATAACACTTTTTCTTAGAGATTTGTATTGGACTGAAAGGCAGAGCAAATTCTAAAACATTAATGCACTGAATTAAAAGTTTGAATACAGAAACATGAACTCTTACTAGAGGAGAAATGTTTTAATTCACATTTAAAGCCATGAATTCAGCATCATTTATTTTACCACTCAAAATGGTAAAATTTTACACATGTCAGCATTCAGGAAAGGACCCAATACAAGTCCTAAGGCAGTGGCCAAACATGTGGTTTGTTGGAATAACAAGTTACATAACTAATTGCTCATTAAACCAATTAGAAATGTGAACTTTTTAAGCACTGCCATCTTTCAGTCATCTGTTTACATAAGACAATATACACAGACAGAAGGACAGGGAACAGAGAATAACAGGGAAATGAGGAGCAATATATCCCATCCCTCATGTTGACCTCCAGTTATCTAATCTGTCCTTTATAGAAAAACAGCTCTCTCATTATGATCTTGTTTTCTTTGTCTGAGAAAAGTGGTCTGGCCACCCACCCTGTAGTCCTGGTGTTAGGAAAATTAGATCTTAGCAGGCAGGAAATATCGAATTAACCAAAGATAAAAGCAAACATTATGCAACACATGGTTTTAATGACACAAGACATAAACAGGCAAGAAGAAACACAGAGTAAGAACAACATATGAGTCTTAATAATGTCAAACGTAACACCTCATCTAAAGCAGGGAAAGTCTAATAAAGTTAAATGTGAGTCTGCATGCACACCAGAGCCAGTGAATCATACTTGAAACGATAAACCGCTATGGGGGAAACAGAAATCCAAAAGAAAATAAGCTTAATCACAGCAAAAGTAAAAGTGAGCTTGATGTTGTGGTCAGACACCAATAATCTGAAAATTAACTGAAATTTTAAAAGGAACTTAATTAACATAGAAATAATATTTTTATATTTAAATTTGCATAAAAGGTAACTGAGCTGCAACAAGAGAGGAGATTGCAGAAGATGTAGGCAGACCTCAGGTTAATATTTATACTTCACCTATGTATACATGTCGATCAAAGCGCCCAGGCCTCATCAGAGCTGGATCCAGGATATCAGCTCGATTTGTAGCAGCTAAAACCACTACGTTAGTGCTGCTGTTGAATCCTGCGATGACAAAAAGCATTTAGAGGACTGAGGACTCATGAAAAAATAGCATCAGAAATGTTGACATAAACTACCCACCATCCATTTCCACAAGCAGCTGGTTGAGGGTGTTCTCCTGCTCGCCCTCCTCACCAAAGTTTTCTTTGCCCCTCTTTCTGCCGATCGCGTCAATCTCATCAATGAAAAGAATGCAAGGAGCATTTCTTCGAGCTGTGGCAAACAAATCTCTTATCTAATAAAACACAGAAGAGATCTATTTATTTGTACTGTTAGACAAATGTTTCACATTGCCAAAACACCGAAAAGTAGAAAGTCTTCATCATTTTAATGTGATAAAAGAATAAGTAATTCAGTGAACTGCTGTGTTTGCAGATATCGTGGTCACACTGCAGCATCACAAGCATGTGGCCATCATTTAGCTTTCAGACTCGTTTAGAGTCGAATCACTCGGCTCGGTACTAACCCTTGCTGGACCCACACCGACAAACATTTCCTGGAACTCTGAGCCGTTGACTGCGATGAAAGGAACGTTGGCCTCTCCTGCAGTGGCCTTAGCAAGCAAAGTCTTCCCATTTCCAGATGGACCCCATAGCACTGCACCCTGTAAACAAGGGAGTTAATTAGATTTAATATATTTTCTATCTTAAGGAATTTTTTGTTCCAGTCAGTACGGTCAGAATACAGTAGTGCAGTATTGCCTTATTTTAATAAAAATAATTTCTTTATCAAGAAATGACACACCTTAGGGATCTTAGCACCCAGGTCATGATACTGATGTGGGCTTTTCAGGAAATTGATAAACTCCAAGATATCTTGTTTGGCCTCCTCACACCCTGCAACATCTTTAAAATGCACATTGACTTTGTTTTTAATTATTCTGGCTTTAGATTCACTTATGCCGAAGAGGCTTCCTCTCCCCCAACCACCAAGGCCTCCTGCTATCGGCCCCTGCCGTGTTGCAAAAAGTAAAAATCCAACCGTAAGCAAGATTGGGAGAACACTCAAAAACAGAGTCCTATGGGAAGAGGAAAAGCCTCAGTTAGGGCATGGATTCTAATACCCTATGAATGCAGTATGTTTAAAGTGAAGCCGCTGTACTTTCTCACCCATCACTTTCACTGCTGTAGAGCACAGGTACCGTCCCAGTGGAGTCCAGACCAATTTCCTGCTGTGCTAGCTCCAGGTTATGCTCAAATGAGTCTGCGCTGCCAATGTTGAACCACAAATAGTTCTAAAACATAAAGACAACAGCATTTATATGGCTATTTACCTTTACTGTACTTTGATTGCTCTTCATCTAGGTGCAGCCCCTCGGGGGAGGTACACTATCATCATCAGGTGGTGAGAAGGGAGAAAATAGTAATACTATTCAAAGATAGACTGCATTGTTAGAATAGCAATTGTTCCTCATGTGATTTTCTCTCTGTAATCAGTCAAATGCCTACTGCAAATAAAGGTTAGCAAGCTTTATTTAGAAAAAAGCAACTGATGAGGAAAGAGTGAGAAAATGAAAATGAAAGTATAAATATGTCGACTGCTGAGATTTCTATTTTAAAACCTATGCTTTTGAAATTTCAGGAAGTGGGTGCATCTTCTAGAAACAAAAGCAAATGGGAATGCGGTGTGTGAGAAAAAGAAACATGTTTGTTTATATAGTCATTTTTATCATTATATTTAAGTACATTTTTGTTGATTTTTCTCATCAGTTTAACAGTAAAAATAAATGCATTCAGTTAGAATTAGACACTGCGATCACACACTGGGACGTTTAATGAAACTGACCACTCGTGATGTGTTCACGCCAGGGGCAGGAAATACTTTGACGTACTGCTTGTTGACAACCTCGACATGGCCCACCTGGGAGGAGAGCAGAAGGGATCATTTGTTCACATGGTTGCAAACACAAGCACAGACATACAGGTTTAAGGAAGACACCTTAATTAAAACGATCTCTGCCTCTCACCAAGCCTCTGCTCAAGTAGTGATGCACAAAATCCTTCCAGGAGATCTGAACACCCGTTTCTCTAAAGTGAAAGTACAAGAAAGCCGAGGCCATGCCTGCTGCACCGGCTGCCAGGTTCTGGACCGTTTTATCATCAAAGGGAAATTCATCCTGTTAGAAAAAGAATCAATAAAATATAGTTTAGTTTACAACTCCCATATAGCAACACTTTAGTAAATATATTTTGTTATTATTTACTGCCTGAAGATGAGGCAGTTATTGCCACCAATTTGGCTATGACTCACACCTGAAAGCGTGACCACCAGTATGATACCCCTCTCTTCCATCTTTTTTGTCTTTGGTCCTTCCCATTTTTTGAGTCCTGCCATTCCCTTTCATGAGACTCTTCTTTTATATTTCCATCTGATTAGCAACAGTAAGACAAATGTCTATTACAGCAGAGACAGGGCTTACAAAATTACTGGGTAAAAAAAAAATATACGCACTTCAACAACAAACAGAAAAGTAAACAATTATTTTCCTCACTCTGACCTTAAAGTTTACAGTCTACGTGTGCACTGATTTAGAGTCATTAAAAGGGTCAACAGCACTAAAAGATGGACTACCTTTGGGTGGTTTCCTTGAGCTAAGTAACCGAGAAACTTGGAAAATGTGTTGATGTAAATCTCGGCATCTTCTTTGGATGAGTGATTTCTTCTTAAATAGGTTAGAAGTGAAGGCACAGTCACCAAAAGCCATGTATAAAGAGAAATGTACATGAAATAGATTCAGTTCAATTCAGTTTTATTTATATAGTGCCAAATCACAACAACAGTTGCCTACAATAAAAAAAAAAAACTTTTGTTTGCTCACATTTGACTGGATTACTGAACTCTTATTAAGATGTAGACACACTGAAATGTGTTGCATATAACCATATACAGTCATTGCAACAATGACACTGAACGGCTGCTGTGAAGGTCAAATATTTACTTCATTTCTGCCATCTGCACATATTTAATGTCGATTCAGTTATGGTTTGACTAAACTGATTCCCATACAACAGCTCAATTTGTGACTGATCGGTAACAAAAATACACAATAGTGCACGCAATAAATCCATTGCGGCAGGTTATGACTCTGGAAAATTCATCTTAATCAGCTTAACCATACACATTCACATCCAGACAGGTAAAATGGTGATCCCATAGTGGATGATAGGTGCCTGTTGTTGGTGGCAATTTTCCTCTATACAGTTGATTAAAGGAAGAAAAAGAACACTATTAATGCATTTTTAATAGTGGTTAGTAAATTTTATTTTGAAGGAAAGACAATAGGTGAGGCAATTTATCTTCTTAAACAGTTTTAAATATTAAAGGCAACTGAATGGATAAACAGGAGGGAGAGCATCCCTTTTAAAATGAGTATTATGAAACTGAGGAAACTGGTTTATAAACTACATTAACGGAACGGACATCGCCTACCGTGAGAGAACAAACAATGCAGGAATGATAAATAAACACTGCAGCAGCTTGCTTGGGGTTTTTTTTTTTTAGTTGACTGCAATATTTGGATTTTTAAAAAATACCCTACGACAAACTTTTAACATAATTCCTTAAAACCCATTGTTAGCTAAAGCAGGTGACAAAAAAAAACTTGCGTCATCAAGTGTAGTTAAACTGATATAAAACAATAACAGTATTTTTCCAACCTACCGACGTGGAAGCTACAAAGAAGCGAAAAGTAGATGCGGAGGAAAAGTCTCGGCTCAGCGTCCGCGCTCGGTTCCAACAGTAGCCGATAGTCAGTGAGAGGAGACTCATCCTGTCAGCCCGACTGACTGACGGACCGACTCACCGCAGAGCCATTAGGAGAGGCACCGGCGGCACGGCCCGTGTCACAGTCATCTCGCGAGACTTCGGTGACAGACGCTACAGGTATCGTTCATCCAGCGGGTTTTTATGTACTTTTTTAAAAACAGTTTTAAAAGTCGACTTAGTAGAAGTAAACTCCAGGGCAGCAGTATATTTCTTAACACGTGGAAGCAAATTTTTTTCATTCTTTTACTTTAAGAATCAAGCTGTTATTTACGCTACTGTTTTATTTTACAGCGCTGCAATATTTCAATATTAGGCCTGTTAAATTAATGTATTAATATTACAGATGTTTAACGGGCCCAAAAAGTTGACAAGAACTGCTAGGTTACTGTATTTTGTTGATAGTGAGTAAACTATTTAACTGAATTATTAAATGGGCCCCTGGTTAAAGGCCAGGCTGATTCAGGTTCCCTGAAGAATGTCTTGAGTATTACGGTTTGGTTACGTTGGAAAGCCAAACATATCTATCTTCATTTGGATATTTTTGTTGCTGTTAGTTGCAGACCGGTCATTAACACACAGAATTAAAACCATTGCTTAAATCCATTTATTATTTTATTTATGCACTACTCACATGTTTAACAAGCCATGGTGTTTACCAACACCATGTAAGTCCATTAGTTTGAAAAAACATATATATACAGTACATCATGCTGAAAGATAACACAGCCAAAACTCATTATTTTAAAACAAATATGTAAGGTCAGCATTTACACATTAACCCAGGTTTGCCACTTAATCAAGGGAATAAAGACTGAAACAACTACCATGATGGTATGAAGACATTTGGGTAACTGCTGTTAAGTAACCTGACAATCTTAGGCACACAATTTTCATGAGCATCGACAGATATTTGCTACACTGCATGAAAACAGCACTGATTAAACACATAGTAAACTGCACGGTATTAGTTCACAGTTTTGAATTTAAAAAAAATGAAAGCACAAAAAACAACTCTCATAGTCCTTGTGTCTTACAGTTTAACAATTCTGTTTACAAGGAAATGTACTATACCGTTAATGCATGCTTTCACATTTTATATATATTTGTTGCCAATACAGTATGCATATTTGAAGTTATGTTTTCAGTGACTACATATATAAACATTCATTTTTTGTTCACCTATACCATTTGGTATGGTGCAAATAGGAAAAGAGCTGAAAATAAACAGTTCAGATCTGAAAATCTACATAATTGAAGACTTTATGAAATATCAACAGATCATTATACTGATTCTAAATAAACAGCAATTGAACTCATAGAAAATGTGTCCGGGGGGAAGGGGGGGGGAGGTGGCAGTGACCAACTGATCACACAGTATATCAGATTTAATCCCATTTCAAACTATGTTAACATAGCTTTTTTGTGCAACATTACCCATCTAAACCTAATAAACTGAAACATGGATATGGCAGCACAGGAACTAGATGCTGAAAGGAATATTTTTGGCGATTTTCTTATTGGAAGCTTGAGTTCTGAACCTTAAAATTCTGATATATGGCAACTTTAAAGTTCAGCATGATTGGCAGTTTGGATTAAAGTAGTTGAGGCTTGTAACAGTAAATATACAACTTCTGCATGCATCACCACCTACTGATCAGGAGGATTTTCTCTACAGAGTGTTTATTGTAAATTTAGAAATACACACCAACATTAAACATACACACAGTGGTTTGTACATCTGTAGTTCTGTAGGAATGCAAAGGTTTAATAAAAATATATTAATTTCCCAATTAATTTTAAATACCCTGCTTGCAGTGCACAGGGGAAAAAAAGTCCTAGCATAATCACAAAACAAAATAAAGAAAGATTACTTTTTTAAACTTGGATCAGATTTTTTCCAATCACGAAGCAAAGTGCAACACCCACTAGAATCTCACGGTCCTTTCCAGAGTTAGCTTTTTTTCACCTCCAGCTCCTCTTCGTCCTGCTTACGCTCAGTCATTCGCGCACATCGCGGACAAGTTGTGGAATTGTCATAGTAACAATCCCTACAGAGGTACACAACATTGTAACACTCATTTCAGTTTGGTTTTTTATTTTGGCAACAGTTTAATATTTGGGAAATAATAGTGCCTTGCTCATTTTAGTACCACTTGTTAAACAGAAATACTCTGTATACTACTTTTGCAATGCAGTTTGAAGGTATGTTAGTCTGAAGATCTTTTGGATTAATGGCAGTTCTACTCAAAACTTTTATACAAAAAGTTTCCTTTATCAATTAATTTTAAATACTTCACAAACAGAAAATTTGCTGTATTTTTGAGCCAAAATCATTGGTGGCGACTAACCTGTGAAAGACAGCAGAGCAGTCATGGCAGACTGAGGTGTGACTGTCAAAGGGGAACAGGATGTCTCCCTCCTTACAAAGCTCACACACAAATCCTTTGGCCTGACAGCGCTACAAATACACACAGCAGAAACCATTAATATGGGCCAGAAAGATAAAAACATTTCAGCCATATATTAGTACAACATGGTGAATTTGCAAGTCCAACATAGTATCTCAATAGGGAAGTTTGTGTTTTATATTTGAGCTCACCTCGCAGTCTAGTTTGATGTGCTTAGCAAATGTGGTGTGGATCTCTGTGAGGGAACAGCTCAGTCTGCCAGTGGAAATGTCAATCAAATCCTGTAGTGAGTACATGTCGTCGTTCTCGACAAAGTGTTGGCGATCTTGTAGCTGGAAAATACAAATGCAAAAAAAAGCAACTTTCTTATTATGAGACTCAAACCTTAGTGCAATAAAAAAGATAAATATATAAGATTCAAGCATAGTTTTAAACATATTATTTTTATTTACTTTAACAGTGGGGAAATATTTTAAACAATTCAAATTGTGCAAACTGAAAATCCTAAAAATATTTTTAGTATAGATTAAAACTGAGCTTATAAAAATCACAAGAGTCAATTTGATTTATGCGGGGTAATTAGTGATATCCAGTGCCTTAACTGACTGTATAGCATCAGCCTTCTTCAGTTCAGTACTCTTCACTTCTATCACATGGTGGTGCTGTTTTAACACACTGCTAAATAGGCTGCCTGTGTTAGTGCTGCCATTTTTTAAATGATAAGTAAATTGATAGCAAGTTTTCTAAACTGGGTCGTTTACATTCTTGCTCTCTTTAAAGGGCTAAATTGTAAAGTCTAATCATAAAATTGAGATTAAAATACTATAAAATTTTTATAATATGATAATGAAAAAACCTTTCTTAATTGCAAATGTTTCTAAAAACAAACACACAAAAAAAAAGGCCTGGTCTAAATTTGTAAATGCCAGTTTAAAAAAGTTTAGGCTATCAGTTCTTCATTCCGACATTATATGAAAAGAATCACACATTTTATGTAGAATAAGAGGTTTGGGGGTTTTTTGACAGCCGTAAATAAGATGCTTTACTTATAGCAGGCTAATGTTAACCAATTGGTAGGGACAAATTTCTGGGCATATAGGCTTTTTTTTTGTGAACTGTGTTGGAAATTGTATCATTTCTTCTTTTTCAGAACATTTGCATGTATTTAAATAAGGCTCCTTTATATATTACGTATTTTATACAACTGTCTGGGCAATTACAAAATAACTGTAAGATTTACATGCAGAATTGTCTAATAGGCTAACAGTATCGCTTGGATTAGGTTAAATTTATTATAACTAGATAACGTTTCTGCTCAAAAGCAAGTCCTTGTAAAATTTTGCCCAATAAAAGTTACAAAAATCTACTAAATATTATGTCTGAAATTTCTGACAATAAAAAGTTTCTGACCTGTAGTAGCAGCCGAGCTTCCATTGCCTCCTTGCAGGTGATAAAATAGGGTTTCATCAACAGAATATCTTGACGAAGTTTCTGTGGAAGAAAACACACACACAGCATTTCTGTCACTCTTAGTGCACAGAGTCCCAGATTTTTTTTTCATCCACTTGCCTGTCCTCGCAACACTGAATACAAAAGAACATTTAGGAATAGGTTGGTTGACAACACAACTGTGAAAGCAACTAGAATCAAAATTTAAAAAAATTAATTATTTAGAACGAGTGTATTAAAAAAAAGCTGAAACTTAAAAGGGACGCTACCCACCCTGATTTCAACCAGTTCCTCCACAAAGTTGAATAGAAGCGGGTTTATTTCTTTCAGCCTTAGCACGGGGCGTGACATCATCAGTGCCAGGTAGCGCATTGAGGAGCGACAAACCTGAGGTAGAGACACTATTAGAACATAAACTGCCTCAATACACCCACCAAACACACTGACGTATCTTCATCATAAGTAAGTGAGCTTGGTTAATCCTGCATTGGTCGACAACTTTAACAAGTAAATTTGTATCATCTGATTCCAATTTACAAACCTCGCCTTGACCTGGGCTGATTGTAAAAGTACGTCACATGCCACCAGATAAATGATTCTACCAGACATGGGAATGTAATTGAGTTGAGTGACGTTTAAATTCCCTTGAGTAAGTTTTCAGACCTGGGAAAACTTCTTTAAAGGATGGTTTCACAGTAGTAGTACTCTTTAGATTATACTCTTTAGTATATGATTCTGTGTAACTTTGATGCAAAGGAGTAGCATTCACAAAATAATATTAAAGCACATTTGCAAATTTCAGCCTCTTTCAGTCTAATCAACATATTCAGCAAACATGTTAATGAAATATATACATTTATACACATTTATACATTTTATTTTCATGTGCTGAGTGTATCTGCGGTTGTTGAGGTTACCTTCCTTGATTCAAATTCCCAGTTGTGGATGACACGAGCTGGAATGACAGCTGAGTCATTCCAATGGCATGTGCTGCAGTAATACTGGCCAGTGTAGTCACACTGTCTGGCTTCACTAGGTACACCCCCTGCCAGATAAATACAACAAAGTACAGTTAAACTATAAAAGAAATACTATAAAAATACTATTGAAGTCTTAAAATATATAAATATTCCTTATCAAACTATGGCTGACCAGAGGTCTCTTTAGACTTTTTTTCGACAGATAAATTCTGTCATAATCTATTAACTGTCATTTTTTTTTAATATATAGTTTGATTACAACAGTAACATATACAGAACAGATGTATTGACAAGAAGAGATAAGATGACATTTTTATGTCAACGACCCACAAAACATTTCTTTTTCTTCACTGCAGTAAAAGTAGGGCTTTAAAACACTGCTGCTAATGTGTTTTAAAAATGTAATATGATTTTGTTTAGGCATAATTAAACTTATCAAAGGACACTGCAGTAAAGACCAAGTTGTGCATCTTTGCTCCAGACAGATAACTATTTGTGCACGATTTAATATTGTCCCAAAGGTTGAACCTACAGAAGCCTGTTGCTATGCTTAAGACAGGAATTACTTGTGTCACCTAAGATATAATTTAAAGTAAGAAAAAGCTTCAAAAACTCAAAAACTGTCTTAGCGTGGGACTTCCACACATCATTGGTAGGAGATCTGACAACATCTATTCCCTTTTACACTAGTTTACAGCTGCACCTGTGACCCATACATGTGCTCTCAACACCTCAAGGGAAAACTGTAAATGGTCACTATTGAATTATTGAATGTTTTGACTGATTAAATCTGCAAATTCAGCCAGTAACAGAAATATCTGGTTAACTCCCTCTCTAACATGCCCAGTTTTTCAGGCAAAAAAATTTCTTAAAGAGTCTGGAGACAAACTGACACTACTGGAAACTGTTTCCCCCAAAACAGTTTGCACATGCACAGTAGTATTTCTGATTTCACTGTTATTTTAATTATTTATTTTTTTATACATGTATATATAGATATATATTTCCTTATTTGTGTATTCCAGTGGTTCTCAAAGTGTGTGGCGTGCCCCACTGGTTGGGGCGCAGAGTTCTGACAGGTAGGGCGCAAGTTACCTGGGAGAAAAATCATGTAAAACTAATGTTCAACATCAGAATCACTTTCAGGATGGAACAAAGAAATTGATGGCAGTTACGTTAATAATATGAGCATCCGCTGAAAAGCCGTGTAAGTAGACAGCCGCAATAAAGAAGTGTACGTCCACATGTTCGCACTTTTCAGTACACTTCTTTATTGCAGCTGTCAACTTGCACATGCGGCTGAAGATTTTTGGCTACAGCCTACATACATCAACAACAACAGGATCCAGTTCATTCTGTTTTAAACTGGGGAGATGTGATTGGGGATGCCCCTCAGGTGCACGGCAGACCGCACCCCACCACAGCTCTGCAGTCAAAAACAGTCTGTTTAACTTAAAGCTTTTTTGAAGAAATGGTGCAGACTAATGAAGCAGTCTAGTGACAAAAGTTACAAATAGTTGTTTAAAATGACAGTTGTTTGTTTAAAAAAAATTTACAAAAGGAATTATTGTGAATGAGTTTATTATCTAAATAAAGTTGCAGCTAGGCTTTTCTGTCATTGCTTTGTTTAGATGGGGCGTGAAAATACTTAATTCTTCCTGTCATGTGGGAAACGATGTAAAAATTTTGAGAACATAAACACAGTGAATTTGTACTCACTCAGTGAAATTTGCGCGCGACATTCTGCACAGCGGTAGTCTTGCCGGTCTAATCCTATTTCAGGACAAATACTGAGCTCGTACTCAGACTGGTGGCTGACCTTTGACCTGACACAGGGTTTAGTGATCAGATTCATACACTTACTATGGCACCGGTAATAGCATCCTGAAAAAAAGAAAGATATCACTTCAAGTTATAATAAAGAAAGTTTTGAGAAACATTTCATACAACAGAATGGATGTTAAGCCTCTTTCTACTAGGCAGTGACTGGACTGCACAGATCTCTAATAACCATTTTAAGGCTTGAGAGCACAGCAAATATATTAGAAGACAGAATTCTGAGCAGTGTTAACACAAATATTTCAAACTTTTGGGAACTAAACGTTTGATAATGTTACTTTACCAGTATCTACTATGTCTGACCTGTGCAGGTATACCAAGTCTGGATAAGGCCCCAGATTATAGTGCTACATTTATCACAGGTTTGTTTCACACTCTTGCTCTTTTCCTTGGAGAAGCGGTGTTCCAGTAGGACTCTCAGATTAGGCTCATCTTCCTCTGGATCCTTTAAAGGGATGCATGCAAAAACAGAACACACAAAATATGGCTGTAATACTGTTTTGTGTACAGCTGCAAGAGATAGCAACTTATGTGCAATTTTATTTTTTACACTTATGCTACATTGTGTTTTGCAGAGCCTAAACAAAACTGAAGGGAATGCATAAAAAACATCAAGTATTCATTTCCTGAAGTATGAAACTCTTTTTATTCACAAAACTTTTCAGCTGAACTTGGACCAGAAGGCATAACAGCTGTCTTATGATGTAATATGAAGTGACAAATTGTTAAGACATGGGCGGCGACTTCAGAGAATAGTCTTTCTTGCTCAACCTGGATCTTGCTATTTGAAACAAACCAATGCACTGAAAAACAAAGATTAATGGGCTTGTTTATCTGAAAGCCCTTTAAGACACTAGACTGTAAAACTTTGTTTTCTATCATTTATAAAGAAAAAGAAAAACCTGTCACACTTATCCAAGACACACAAATACAATATAATGCTATGCTCTTCTCAGTTCTCTCCTCAGTCCTAACCTTAAGTTCTTGCAATTTGAGGCGCAGGTGGATAAGTTTCACCACATTGTCCTTTTGTCTCTCTGAATGCTCTGGCAGCTCCAAGATCAGTTTCTTACATTCTTCTATGGCCAGTTTAAGCTGTTCAATGTCTGATGCTACAAAAGAACCCTGCAACATGATATGAAAATGGATGAGAAGGAAGTTTGACATTTTACAGTATAAACAGTTTAGGTGAAAATAATACATTATTTTTACTGGGATACAAATCAGGAAAAAAAAAGCAGTACTTACCACAGGCCTTGAGAAGTGGTCCTCAGCTAGACCGAGGTCCATAGTTCGATCTGATCCGTGTGTTCTAGTTCCAGGGAAAACCTCGGGTCTTGCTTCTAAATTGAGGAAAACATGGCATAAAGCGCTGTTCTTCTTGCAAGCATACACACTACATTCTGGCAAATGCACTCGGTCATGCTTGCAAATTTCATCCACATGACTACTGCAACTCAAGGCATTTCCTACACTGACTTACCACTTAAGAATTCTTGAAGGGAAAGAACTGCACAAAAAATGCAACTGGAGAATTTATGAGTGATTATCCACCAACATTTGGCAATGTATAACTCAGTCAGTTGACTGGGTGTAGGCCTACAGAGTCATTACAACTGCTGCTCACCAGGCTGAATGAACTATGAAGTGCTGATTGCTTTATTGCCGTTACATTTATATGTCTGCAACAATCTCTTTCACAATTATTCATTCTGAATGTGTCGAAATTAGTTAAACCACAGCCTTAATTATTTCTTCTTTGGATGTTACTATCATTTTGTTTTCTTTTGTCCAAAAGTGTTTCATCTGTGATATTATATTAAGTGTAGATAAGGAGTTTATTTTTTTAGATAAGTTGAGGGCAGAGGTGGGTAGTAACGAGTTACATTTACTCCATTGCATTTACTTGAATACGTTTTTTGAAAAAAAATGTACTTCTATAAGACCCTTAATGGGTGCGAAGGTGTAAGTGGATGGGTGTGAAGAAGAAACACTCTTTTTACTTTGCTATATTCGACAATATTTGAATCGTTAAATAATTAATTTCACACATTAGATAATACTACTAATAATGGATAATTCTGCCAGTGGAGTTACCTGTAACTCTTTCACCAATCAGATGTAGCCATGCAGTCACATGACCAGTTATAAACTAACTATGGCAGGCAGAGCAGCCCAGTCCTTTCAAACTAGCAGACACGGAAAGAAGAAACACATCAAAAACTGTAGAGGCAACTGTCTCCGCTGAAGAGCATGAACACCCTTGGCCTCATAGCATGTCTTGCTTAAAAGCAGTACAAAAGAAAAGCTATATAACGCAGTGTGTTTAGTGTAAGCAAAAAAAACCAGACATTTCAGCATAAAAAACTCAACAGCTAAGCTGAGGAAACATGTCACAGTAAGTTTGCTCTAATTTTGTTTTTAGCTGTGGTTAGGCGAATGTCAGTCTTATGTTGCAGCAGCTGTGTAGAGCTCGATTACTTAAGGATCGATGTACTGCAATGTGTCTCTAGTCCAACACACATGAATTCACTGGCTGAATTGCCACCTCAGCATCCAGTCAAGTACTATATAATCTTGCTAATGACCTAATGATTTTATTCTGGTGCGTTGCGGCGAGGACATGTTTAATAGTTTCAGGACACTGGCCCTCGAGGACTGGAGCTTGACGCCCGTGGGTTATAGGATCACAGTCTTAGGCCTTGTCCACATAAAAATTAAATGATTACAAACAATGTGCATGTCCACAATCACTCCATTTCTCTGCCAGAAACTACAGTAGTAACGAAGCAGTTTAAATATTTTTTTCCTCAACAAGTGACTTTTTGTCCTGACTCCTCCTTCAATAAACTACAGGTATGAGGTGTAGAAGTTTATATCTGAGAGGAAAGGCTAAAAAATGTTTTTTTTTTAGGAGAATCTATTGGCTAGTATTGCTTATCCTGGCATACATTCCTATTTTGAACATAATCTGGAATTTATCGCAAACTGTTTGCACTCCAGCTTTGCAGTCTACACAACACAATAATGCACAGACTTAATTCTTTTCAAAACCATATATCTTTCCACAGGTCTGAACTTCATCAGGCATCACCTAGACAAAGAGTTGCATGAGGCCAGCACAAACAGCAGCCTATCCGACAAAGATAACTTCTTTGGATCCATGGGGTCGGAAAAGCCAGAAGCAGGGGACCTGGTGAGGTAACTTTCATGTCTATTCACTGGGAGGTATGGATCTATAGCATAGCTTTCCTCACATCAAGAAGCTGTGAATCAAAGTCAGTACAGCTCTTCCTGCAGCTGGAGCTTGTGAGGGACTTTTCAGTGAGGCAGGACTCCTGTTCACTGCTAAACATTTACAGCTTCCCAGCAAGAACCTTGAGAGCAAACTACTGTCGAAGCTTAACCATCATTTCACTCAGTGAAGAAATGGCACGTTTTTGATAAATATGCAGAGATAGATGCACACCCATACAATTTATTTAAAGTGAGCTGCCTTGTATGTACACATGTTGCAGTTGCCTCTTTCTAATGTTTTTTCTGAGGCTGCTGTGCCATTTGGAGTAAAAGTGCATATAAAAATATATAGCATATCTTGTCAATGGAAATGGTTTGCACTGTTCATATATTTATATTATTTACTGTAGGTATTGGTTAAATAAGCTTTATGTTGTGAAAAACTGAAATTTGGAAATTCTAATTGTTGTGCCTTATTTTGTTAATGTTTTTACATATATTCTATTTGAAAATACTAACATTTGTATATTTATTTATTTATTGTTATTTGTCTGACAGCATTTCTTTAAAAAAAAAAAATTAAAAAAATCACACATTACAACCAGTTACTCAATACTTGAGTAGTCTTTTCACCAACTCCTTTTTTACTCTTACTTGAGTAATTTTTTGGACCACTACTCTTCACTTTTACTTGAGTAATAATATTTTAAAGTAATGCTACTATTACTTGAGTACGGTACAGTTTTTGGATACTCGACACACCTGCAGTTAAAGGCAATTGAAAAGGAGGAAAAGACAATTGGCACCACCTACTACAGTTAACATGGTAGCAAAGTAATGCTAACAAGCTAAAGGCCACCTGACAGCAAGACAAATATTTATTTTCTTAGAAATGTGCAGATATAATGTGCAAACTTTGAAAAACCAAAGTTTCAAAATGCATGAAAATCTGAATGTTTTGTGATGTTAACTAATTATGTTGGAAAGTAAAAATAACATTGACAGTCATTAAAATGCGATCAGCATTAGCAAATTAATGATGATTCTTCTTGTAAGTCATTATGTACTAATCTGCCCTACATAACCTGCCTACAAGTTAAATCTATCAGTATTGGTAAATACAGGGCCAGCAATACTGGACCTGTATTTACTTGGTGTTAAATACATCGATATCCAAATTTGCACAATCACGAAGCAGTAATTGACACCAAAACTTTCACAAATGCAAAGTCTGATCAATATCCATTCTTTCCCCAAACTAATGTTTGGCATGTTCATCTGTTACAATACAAGCCGAAATTTAATTTAATGCAAGTGACAAATTAACATTTAAAATTATTAAGCGTATACATTCGTCTATCGCCACTGATAACAGATTATTCCGATGAAGTCAAAAATGAGCAAACACAACTAAATGATGGAACTTAAAGGTGGAACAAATTCAAATATATTTCAAATGATTAAGTTAGTGTTTAGCTATTTAAATAAGGTTTAATAAACTAAAATAATCACATAATACAAATAGTGTTGTTACCTGCGTACACCTCTGAACAAAACATGTTGAGGGAATTCAGCCTTGTAGTTCCCGACAGACTCAGAGTAATGAAGCAGCCACCACAGCAGAATCAGAAAAGCTACCAGTGAGTCATTCTTGCTCTTCAAAAAACAAAAAGTGTATTTCCCAAGTCCTACATTACAGGAAGTGTTACTGAAGTACTGCTTACTCGGATGCGTTTCATTTCCTCTACTTCAGCTACAGCATTTCTAACTTCCTTTTCCTTAGTCACAACAGTCCAGTGTCCTTGCTCCTTATGTGTTATTAGGATATGCTCTAAATTACAAGAAAACTATTAAACTAAGTGCACAAATTGTCTTGATGCATGCTCAATCATCCAGGCAGGGAAATCTCAAAAAATTGATTCCGTTCATCTGGATGTAGCATTTTCAGGGAGAAATGTTTCCTCACTCATTCAAGTGACTTCTTAAGTCTCGGCTGACTGCTTAATGATCAAGAAACTGACCTCACAGCCCATGTTTGTCAGTGGTGCTAGTTTCAGTCATTATGCAAAAGTACTGTTTATAAGGTTGGGGAACCCTGCAGTCAGCTGAGACTGAACAAGTCACCTGGATGAATGATGAAACATTTCTGCACAAATTAACTTTAATGAGGGAATTATTGCCTATACAGTAACTAAGATATACTGCTGGTGTTTTTGGAAGAGGAAGCAAACATACATAGTGATATTTAGGAAAAACTGAAACTATAAATGCAAACAAAACCTACTTCCCACTGCAACAACAAACTGTTTTAGAAAGGTAAACATCAAGATATACAGTACTGTGCCTAAGTCTTTAGCCACCTTTTAATTCTTTATATTATATAATAAAACTGGGAAATAGGTGCAGCACTTTAATAAATATGTCCAAACATAAATGGAAATGCTGGTGCCAGTTCGCCAGTCAAGCATTCGCACTCCAAACCCCAAACCCCACTAACTGCATGTCTTTGGACTGTGGGAGGATGGGAGGGAACCCACGACAACACTCCACACAGAAAGGCCCCCACCGGATGGTGTAATCGAACTCAGGACCTGTGGTGGTAATCACCACCCCACCGTGTTGCCCCTGTGTGATCTCAATATTGGGCAAAATAATCATGTTCAAAAAATTAAAATCATCATGATTGTCAGTTGTGCAGCCCTAGTTTTGTTTCTCTTCATCACTCCATAAGTACTGTTGCCGCTGTTTTTCTGTCCAGTTCTTGTAAAATTTGTGGTTTTCTAAATGTTCTCCTTCATCAATAACAGCTTCTTTCACTGAGACCATTTCTGCGGAGCTTCGGGAAACAGCAGATAGATCACTTGAAGACCAGATGCAATTTTTTTGTAAATTCAACTTATTAATTGGAATAAATTAGGCTTTTTGCAAGAGGCTACTACAAACAAAGTGTCTAAAGATACAATTTAAAACAGGTTATTTGCTAAGTTGTCTTAAATGTTTAGACATAACACTGGGTTATCCCTTGAATCAGGTGCCTTTTTATACTTGAATTATTCATTATTAAGTAACTTTAAAAGAAAATCTCTAAAAATGGTCACGCACAAGGTCAGGACTAAAAATGACAGAAGAACAGACAGTACCCAAAGAAGAACACACAAGAACATCAAGCTCTTTGGAGGAATTAGGGGTGGCTCGAGTTTCAGTACTGTACTGCATGCATGCATCACTAAAATTGAGTATTTTACTCTCCTCATAACAGACACTATTAACAAAAGCTAATAGAATATCAACCTTTTTGGCTTTTTTGCTGCCTATCAAACTAGTCACCTTTCACAGGCATGGCTAAATTCAAAATTTGCATCATCATGATAAAGAGATTTCCAGATTCCAGCTGCATCACTGTGTGGGGCGGTAGTTGCACTGACTATAACAGGAAAGCTCTACAACGCATTGTGAGAACAGCTGAGAGGATAGTTGGT
>VUQR01018236.1:0-25012 GCA_015108515.1 Hemichromis elongatus | reverse complement strand
TGAAAAAATTAACATTTTCCCATCTCACTAGTTTATTTGCAAATGTTAAAGTGAGGATAAAAAAAAAAAAAAAAAAAAGAAAAAAAAAATTTATAAAAAAAAAAAAAAAAAAAAAAAAAAAAAAAAGTAAAAAAAAAAAAAAAAAAAAAAAAAAAAAAAAAAAAAAAAAAAAAAAAAGTCTGAATGACAGAATGCTGTCACTGTAACAGACAAATGAAGCCACCAATGTTAAGTACAGCATGTCTGAAAGGGCTGAAATGTAGCGAAGTTTCATTTTTCTTTAACTATTTTGCGTTTTCTTCTTACAGGTATGCAATTCCTGCAACAGAGTGAATGAAAGTTGTGCACGGAGAATTGTTGTGGGGGGAAAAAGAAAAAGGATTATGGGTTGTTACACAACAATCTGCACTATGAAACTGATATGACTATGAAACCTCTTAGCTTTACTGTACAGTGTTAGATGACTGGCTACCTGGCTGAAGCAAGACAATTTAAATCAGCTATTTACACACAACCTAAGGTAGTTTTAATTAACAGAGTAAAGATATCTGGGCTCATACCAGCAGGGCTAACACACACACTCTGCAATGCTAGATGTGTGGCTTGCACTTCTCATTCAGCTTGTCGCAGATGACCACTTCAGTAGCGTGGGGGTAGGAAAGGCCTCTTCTGTGCATGCAAGGGACCACCTGTGAATGGAGGCCCGGGACGCTTGCCCCCACGAAACCCCCCTATAGGGAGATCTTGATTATGCTGCTGAGAGGGGTTTCGGCCTCGCAGCAGGGATCTCTGTGGGATAGGGACAGAGAGGATTGGAGGCCGAGGAGTAGGCAAGGTGAGGAGGGGAACAGGGTTAGGGTTTTGGTTGCGGGGCTGACCTGGAGGACTAGCAGGAGGTTTCTGGAGAGGAAGGCCAGCAGACAGGGTAAGTGAGCGAGAAGGAGCAGTGTCAACTGCAGGGGAATTAGGAGTGGAGGGTGAGGTTGCAGAAGATGTGGGAGAGGGAGATGGGGATGGAAGAGGTAGATTCAGAGGCTCCTTCACTCTACCCAATAAAGGTGGAGGAACACCAGGGGTACCTGGGCGGTGGAGGGGGGGTGCATGGCAGAGAACAAAGGGCTCTTTAACTGTGCCAGGGCGGGGAAGCTTAGGGGGTTCGCCTAGCAACGATGACATGAGGGGTGGGGGGGCCACTTTGCCTCCTCTTGGCCCTACTCCACCTCTCTCTGCACCTTCAGGTCTGACTGAGGGAGGAAGTGGCAGAGGCCGGTCAGCAGGGACCATAACCCCTCCTACCATGACTGCAGTGGGTACAGCAGGATGAGTAGGTGGAGGGGAATGGCGCTGTGGTATTGGGGGAGGAGGGGGTCTAGGGATTGCTGGAGGTGTGCTGAAGAAGGGAGATGTAGGAGGAGGAACTTGGTGGAGGTGTGATGGAGGAGGAGTCTGGATGTTGTCTGTGTGGTAAGGCAACTGAAACTGAGTTTGAGGAAGATGAGGAAGGGGCGGAGGAGGGTGAAGATGTGGGGGGAGTAGGAGATGTGGGGGAGGAGGCGGCATGGAGGGGGTCCTGTCCTCAGTGCCCCCTGGGCCAATGTTAAGAGAAGGGGGGACAAGTTGTGGTGAAGGAGGCTGAGCTTCCAGGTATCCTTCCTCTTCATACCACATGGCTCCCCCTGGTCGACTTCCAGCTCCTCCGCCCCGTCGAGAGCCTCGACCAATCACACGTATGCTCTCTACTGTCTTTATGCGCTCTCCAGTTAGTGGTCTATTAGAGTAGCCTAGAGTTTGAATGGGTGCCCCTTCGGTGCAGGGTGACACAAGTGTCTCAATACGATGGTACTGGCCCTCCTTCCCATCTCCACTTGGAGACATTTGACCTTTTAACTTGTCTTCTTTTTTTCCACACTGACCTCCTTCATCTGAGCCAATGCTCGCCTTACGAGAGCCGACACAGGGCCTCCTCTCTCCCATTGCTCTGTTGTTTCCCATCATCCTTAACTGACTTTGCTGTTCATCCTTCTTACCCTTCATGTCATTACTAGGAGAAGAGGCCAGCTTCCTCACATGCATCACTTCATCGTCTTTTAATTTTGTGCCGCTCTTTCTCCCAGCGCCATATCGGGAGGTGGGTAGGAAGTCTCCATTGTTGCCACTTCCCGACGGGGTGATGGCTGCATCCCAGGGTTCATTGCGGTAGGCTGTGGGCGAGAGGTTATGACCTCCAGATGAGCCCAGAGATTCTGGCACACTCACAGGTGTGTCCATAATCTCATCCTGGGTTGGGGTGCCGGCTGCTTCATCTCTCACTGGGGTACCATCCACTCCATCAGGACTAACATCACCAAGAGCGAGACTAAAACCTGGATTACCCTGCAGGAAACTGTTGATTTTGGACTCTAAGCTGGGGGGAGAGACAGAAGGAGCTGAGGGGTGAGGGGGAGGTGGTGGAGGAGGAGGGGACAGTTGTCTCTCTCTCCCCCAGTCTCTGATTCTTCCAGGAGTTTCTCGCTTGTGGCTGTTCCCCAGACCAGCCTTCGTTTTTGGGGTAGTCGGGATGCCGCTGTACAGAGCTTTAGAAGGTGCTGATTCTGGGGAGGTTCGTGTACCAGCAGCAGCAGAGGTGGTGTTAGTCACACTATGCAGGAAAGAGGACAGACCTGACAAAAACAAAGTGTGACAAATATTGAAACAAGGTCATAGTCATTCTCAAAGGAATTCAATAAGCCATATAAATGGATCTTACCTGTTGTGTTGGTTTTAGAAAGAGCATTAAGTATCCCTTCAGGTGTGATATCAACACGTGACAGGATACTGGCCAAGGCAGGGCTTGGAGGGGTTCCTTTGGAGGCTGCCGATTGGCCAGATGGGGTTGTGGGTGTCCCAGGCGATGGACGAGGCGATGGACTTGCTGCAGACAGAAAGATCAAAGCAGCCTCAGAAATTTAACAAAATTATTTTAAACGTACGCAATCAAACAAAAAGTCTTAAAAGGAAAAAAACTGTTCTGTGTTCCAACAATAAATTGAGAAAAACATTAAAGTTAACCAACAAGTATGACCTGCTTGGTCAACAACTGACTTAGCTCATTAGTCTGTTCCACAGAGATCCCCTGTTGTCCAGACATAATAAAAAAAAACAAATCATTGAGCTACGCTGGGTGATGCGTGTCTTCTTTACACAGAAAAATGTCATGGCGGCTTATTTGGAAATGGCTCCACAGATAATTAACCACAACCACTTTTACAGTTTCCAAGAGAGTTGTTCATGTTATGAGAGGTCATCACACATTCCTGGAAATGCTGTTAACACTGCTTAACTAACCTATTGCAGGCTCCTAAGGGAGGGCTAAAAACGAGTGAGAAACATTAGCACATATGTTGAAAATATTCAAAAGACTAAAAACCTGCAGTCTTACACTTTCACTTGGCTCCAAGACCAAGGTTTCAGAAAGATTTTTTTTCCCAAGATGAATCATGCCAGTTCGTCTGTTATTTCAATTAGCATTTCATATTTTGTGAGCATGGTAAGGGTTGAATAACGTCTAGATTCGAGTTTGAAAGATAAGTGATCAGTGTAGTTACTTCTGGAATCTTCAAGTGAAGATTTTTGCAATCAAATTATTAGTTTTATAATAATTATTACAAATGATTATGAAAGAAAAAGTGCAATCCGAAAGTTCCAGGATACACAAAATAAAAAATAGTGGCAACTTCCTAGTAAATGCACCTATGCTATGAACTGGAAAATCATAGGTGATTTTCAGATAACCTGAACACTGACCTTTAACCTTGATGTCAAGGTCACTGACATTCGAACTTATCTGAGGTTTTTAGCAGAAGCATCTATGGTATGAATTTCCAAGTACTACCTAACCTCGTTCTTGAGTTATTGAATTCACAAACTTGGGTTTCATATTCACTTGCCCACTCAAAGGGGTGACTACAATGCCTTTTATAGCTGAGAGGCTTTAAAAAACAAACAAACCAAAAAAAAAAATCATCCCTTCAAAAATCATGTTCTCATGCATAGCTGGTCATCTTTCAGGTCAGAACTCCAAGTCCAGGTTTGTCCCCTTAAACGGCTCCTTCTGGCATGTATGGTCGGCAGTGGACGCACCACAATTCAGTTTAGGGCACTTGCCCCAATGTTAGAGTAGAGGTGAACATCGACTGTCTGAAGACAAGTTCACAGTGCACAAACCTGTAACTGTCCTGGTCTTACAAGTTTAGATATCATAGTCTCGTTACCACACATGATGGTCCACAAATGATGTTTGCTGTTGATGTGGAAAGTGGTCTGGAGGTGCACATTAATATCAAGTAAGACTTTTAAAGTCTGTCTAATCCTGGGATCTTTTTTTTTTTTTTTTTCACAAAACAGAACAGTTTGTCTTGTTTTTATTTTGTCTAATAACCACCAAATATAACACAGAAATTCTTGTTTCTCTTCTACAAACATACCTGTATTCTTCATGGCGGAGGTTAGTGAGCTGAGAATGGAGGTGATCTTTCCCAGGTCCACCTTGGCCAGATTGACACCCAGAGGAGTGGCAGGGGTATTTGTAGGAGGAGCAGATGTGGGAGTCACTGGGGTGGTTGTGGTAGTAGCAGAAGCATTGCTCTTAGAGGGCTTCACAGATGTATTTGGAAACTTTGATGGCGCATCTAACTTTGCAGCTTTAGACACGGCAGCGGCTGGCTTGTCTTTCTCATCATCTGAGAATCAAGGAAATTCAATGAGCTCAGAGATTCTCAAATTTGAATCATGAGCGTGCAGCTTTGCAACTTAACTTTCTACTGAATGAAATATCAGAAAACAATTTATATTATGGCACAACCACAGATCTAGTACACCAACCCCCAGCAATTGCGGCATCAGTCTCTTCCTCAGACATATCCATGTCCTCCATGTCTCTGTTGTCACTCTGCATTTCTCCTTCATCCATGGCCTTTCCATCCAGATCTGGATCCAGCTGGGCTCTGCCAGCCCCCATTGCCATAAAGGGTGAGTCAGAGCCAGTCGGGGAGGGGGCATCTTCAGATGGTGAGGGGATAGGAGAGTCCTCAGGTCCAGGTAGAGTGGACTTGAGGGAATCCAATTTCCTTTTTAGACTGGCCACACGGTTGGCAAATGCATTGTAAGCCTGAGGAGAATATCGGAGAGACAGAAACAAAATTACAGTTGAGACACATAATTTATATTGTGCACAATTTTGCTTACTGTTACCAAATAACCTCAAATAATGAAACAGCTGGATCACCAATCAATATAAATTAGTTTCAATGTTTTAAAAGCAAATGTTTCATTGTTTTTTTACTTTAAACCCAACTAAATCTAATCATCTTAATATCTTTAAATCTTACAAAAGACAACACCTACATTGGCCACAATCTTAACTTCCTTGTACTGCATCTCGTAGAAAATGTCTGCATTTCCCAGAGCCTCTAGCAGAGGTGGTCCTGCTTTCAACTCTTTCTCCAAGAAGCTGACAAACTCCTGTAGCTTCAGGCTGCCATCCTCAAAGTCCTTGGCAAACTTGTTCCCTCCTGCCTTATCTAACACAAGAGACAGTTGACAAACAAGCCATTAAATACAAAGCTTACTTAATTCTTTAAAAAATTAAATCAGAAAAAAAAAAGCTAACGGAAACAGTCAGAAGGTCGGTGCTGATGCCGAATGCATCAGGGGAAAAATAAATAAATAACACGCTATTTGTTTTCCGAGAACTGTATCCAGCTTAACAAGACTAATCCATTGACCCATCCATGAACTCTTTTCACCGATGCCATTCTCAGAAATGTACATGGGCCTTTGCAGAAATAAGATGCAAAGACTTAACAGCCAGAGTTTACAGTGTGTTCTTAACTGGATGTGCGAGAGGTTTTAGCTAAGGCCAGAGAAAAATCATCAGTACTAAATAGGGCTGTTTGACATAATGACATATATCGGATGAGGATCGGTTCATATTACCCTATTGTTTGTTTCGTGGTGCAAAATAAACTTTTTATGGCAATATTTTTTCATCGTGTTCGTGGTCACTGTAGAATTTCTTAAAGTTCTCGCTTTCTCCTATATTTAATGTAACCACACTACGGACAGACAAGCGACTGTTTTTACGTGCTGTTAGCAACAACGACGGTAAAACAATCGCGTGGCTCCGCCGTCCACTTGTTTACGTTCCACATAAAGCTTTCACAATAAAGCAGAAGATCCTGTTGAGATTTTTCAAAATAAACAGAATCATGTGAAATAGTATGCAGAGTGTTTACGAGCGAGAAGCTAAACAGAGCAGTCAGGTGCTAAAAAATAAACCTTAGAACAGGCACGCTGTTTAATAAATGCAAAGATAATTGCTGCCGTTTCAATTAATGTAACACGACTCCAGGTACACGACGCCCCGCTAAAAACACTTCACGCAAGTCGAGTTGCTCGAGATTCAGAATTTACAGAAAATGTAAAGATTTTTGTTATAGATATATGTCGTTGTCGGGACGATAGATGCCTTATATTGGGATATGAGATTTTGGGCATATCGCACAGCCCTAGTACTAAATAAACATTTTAAATGTGTGTGGAGAATTCAAACCTTTGCCGCATGTAATTTATTTAAAACATTTCATTTATAAGCTCACATATTAGAACTAAGCCCTAGTTTATCAATGAGTTATGCACTTTAAAAGATGTTTGAAACAAAACAACTCGCTGGTGATAAAACTGAGCTTATTTCACACATGCATTTCAGTATGTGTGAACACAAAGGTTTATCCCAGTCAGACTGGTCATTACTGCACTGTGGTTTCAGATTGTTCCTTTTCAGATTCACAACTAATAGTCCGGTGCATCTACCAGAAGCTAGAGCTAATCACGTGTTCTGCTGCCTTCACACTACATCAGGGAGCATCCTCATTTAAGAAAAGATGAATTTCGCTGGGTAATATGAGAATGTCTTAAGCAGAAAGTTTCCTTCAGTGTGCTGCATCTAACAAAGGACAAATATTGAAAGATGAGACACGCACACCTTTTTATTTTTTGTTTTTAACTTTACCCTCCATCCCCACACCAAAGGCCCATAACGAGCCAGGAAGACCCCTGCTAGTCATGTGTACTTGTTTTGACAGGGTATGTTGAGGACACTGAAATAAAAATCCAGTATGCTTGAGACTTAAGACAAAGTACAGAAGAACACAGGTGTGCAGTGATGTAGAAATAAGCCCAGTGACATCTGACCTTTTAGTCTCTTGAGGGCCTCTGTGCTGCAGACATCCACCCGGAGAGCTGACAGCTGCTTTTCTTGAAACTCTTCTTCTGCTACAGCTTGCCTATATTTTATTAATTGTTCAATGAGGGAGTGGGGCTAAAAAAAGAGAGAGAGTGCAGATGATTTAACATCACAAGATGTTGATATATTATGGTTTTGTTTCAGGCATTTTAGAAAAGAAAAAGAAAAATCCAGGAAAACACAAAGAAGGCTTACCGTGAACTCTGCCACAATCTTGGATTTCAGGGCAGCTTTGGAATTAGCAGAAGCTAGAGAATAGAAATAAATGACTTTAAAAATACTGTAAGGTCTCTGCAAATAATCCAAACAGATAGTGTTTATTTAAGGATGATTTAGTAACCTATGGCCACACTAATACGTTTTTTAGCAGTGTCCACACTACCTCAGCATTTTAGCACTCAGACTTTTGGATGCTGCTGTCTTTCAGTTTTCTTTGAACACTGTTTTTCTATACATACACGTTATTCAGCAGTGTCACTAAGGTGTATTTCACAGTTTATTGTAACAATTTTACTGTTGATCAATGCACAAATTTAATAACAAGCAAACTGCAACACTCCCAATTACCAGAGGAGTGTACTACCAAGCAAGATTTGAATTTATCAAGATAGGTCAAGGTCACTGAGACTCTGCTCTTCCAAGATTTTTAGCTTGAAGAAGGTTTAAAAATTCTAGGTGACCATTTCTAAAGTTATTGCATTTACAAACCTAGGAGTCCACGTTGTCCGCCCACCTGTCCAGCAGGGTGATGATAATATTCTATCAGCTTATTACGGAGGGGGGGTAAAAAAAAAACATTTCATCCACCCACCCTCTACAGCTTATCAGGGGTTGGGTTTTTTTTTTTAAATCAATGACAAAACTCTGAAGTGACAAACTGACCATTTGCAGGTGTAGCCTCTTTTTCCTTTTCCTTTTCCTTTTCCTTTTCTTTCTCCTTTTCCTTTTCTTTTTCCTTCTGCTTCTCTCGCTCCTTTTCCTTTTTATTCAAGTTGGCTTTGAACTGGGCAATGACCTCCTCAGGATACACACTTCTTTCTTCCCAAATAGAAAAGATCCTTTCCACTGACCTGCGAACCTTCCCATCTCTAACAGAGTAAAATGATAAACAACACACAGACCTTAATACCTTTTCAGTGATAGTAAGAGAAACAAAATGCAGTGAATGGTTGATAGTACCATAGAATGAACACTATGTACTCACTTGATGAGCTGAGCAGCATTAGGAAGGACCTCTGAGAAGGCTGCACGAAAAACGATGGCATTCTTTCTTTTGCAGTTTTGTATCACATCGTTGGCAAGGTAGAAAAGATTCAAGCGGTGATTGTTATCAGCTGGAGAAAAAAAAGAGCAGAGAAATAAAGGATTTAATCTGGAGTTTAGATCACTATTAGCCTATTTCCACTAGTGCCTACTCGGTTCGACTCAATTCGATTTTCGACGTTTTCCATTGTAATTGAGTATCACATAAGGTGTGTGGAGCTGTGACGTCATTTGTATGCAACACAAATGCCACAACAACAGAGGACGTTAAAGTGATGTACCATTTCCCTTGTTTCAAAAATGGCGGTTTTGACTTTTGTCGAGGACATGCTGTTACGATTCATCAAGTGACGACACTGACTAGCACTGACACTGTCACATTTTCAGATCACCTTGGACTGCTTGGAGCCCTGTCCGTGTAGGTACTAAAAAAGGACCCGGTACGAGGTACTACCACCTAATAGAGCCGTTCTAAGCAGACGCATGTACATATTAGTGGAAAAGGACTATACAAGTTGTTCTGTTAGTATGTCCATTCTGCCCCTATACTTCCTGCCATCAGAGTTCACATTACCCTTTATGAAATCAATGTATGCTTGTCACAAATAAAACTAGAAAAATAATAAAAACCTACAGTAAAAGCTCCATTGATCCAACAGGCGGCAGTGACAGTTTTCACAAGTTAATTTACCAGACCGTTATGTAATTCAAAAAATAATTTAAGGAAACTATATAAATACTTGGTTTTAAAGTTTAAAGCTCATAAATATTCATATCAATCTAATCCGACCATAGTCAAAACCCAATATTTTTTTAAGTTGCTCCAATAAACACTTCCTATTGAGAATTACATTTTGGGCCTCGCAGCTATACTGGAATTTGGCAATGACACATTCTGATAAGTGATCAAGGTCTATTCTTAGCCTCAAGAGCTAGCAGTGTCCTCTTTTGCAGAAATGACTTTTGTATGTGTTGTTCAACAGCCTTTGACTTTAGCTTGTTGCAATTTTTAAAGAAGTCTTCCATTAAAAATGTCTCACAGTTATATTTCAATTAATTAATTAATTAATTTCAAATCACAATAAATCAAATATGATTCAGTTACCTTTCCATCTCACTGTTTAATCTCTCCCTTGGTGAATTTGGGACTTTGATAACTATCTTCATCCTGCCGAAATGCCCACCAATTTAGTCAACTTCAACTTTTGGCCAGATGACCCCTGAAAGCCATCTGCAGTCTACACCAAACATCTCTATTGTTTCTTTGGCTAAACAACAACATCCCTGACTCATCCCTGAGTTTTCTGCTTTAGGGCGTAAACAGTACTATGGGTTATTCTGAATATTGGGAAATAAATTTCATATCTAAAAAAAACCCCTAAACCTCATAAATGTGTTTTTTAAATTTCACCTCAGTCTAAAACAGAAGCTAGACGACTTTTTATAAACACAATCATTTCGAGGTCAATCTACCAGTAAATTAACTGTGTCAAAAAAGGAACAATAAACAAGAACAAAAGGAGGTGAAAGTATTTCCTCTGCCTCCGCTCTTACCCGTCACATAAAGTAGGCTGTGCCAAGATAGCATTTTGGGATGCTGAACTTTTATTTAAACCCCAAAAAGTCAGTAACTTTCAGACTGTTAAAACATGTAACCTTTAAAAGGAAAGTAATTAAAGAAAGATAAATAGTATTAGCTGCAATCAACATACAACACACAATATTATTTAAATTCCATTTGAAACTATTAAATCAGTTTCATCATAATAATGTCAATTTTAAATATCAGTGAAACCTGTGGCACAACAGTACAAACACACAAAGTGTCAGCGCGTGAGTAAGCACTAGCTCAAGGAGCCTTCTTTCACTGCAGCTTAACTGCATCCTGCTGCAGAATGCTTCAGAAATGTCTCCACTCAAGTGATTATATACTAGTTTACTCTGACAAAACTATTTTCTTTTTCTTTTTACACTGAAATAGTGAAACAGTCCTTGTTTAAAACTTCCAATTAGTCTAGTGATGGGTGGCCTTATAACATTTTACTTACTGTTTTAATGCAATAATAACTTCAACCAAGTAAAAATTCATGTGGTCATTAGTGAAGTTAGTTACCTAGCTCTACATTGCCCTGATTTGAAGGAGACATGAGCTGTACAAAAAGGCCTCCAATAATCTTTACTAATACCTGACTAATCTTAAGTTAAACTCAAAACACTCATGTCACTAAAGGAATCTGTGTGTGTGTGTGTGTGTGTGATCATCAGTTTTTGCTTTTTGAAAACTGTTGTATGATCTACTTTGAACGTGGTACATTTTAAATAAGCAGCTCTCTCCCTCTTCTTTTTAAATCTAAAAGATATTTTATGTTTCGCTTGCACAGCTAAAGTATTACCTATATGTGAGGTTTTTAGGAAATTCTACATAAGCACCACCTATTGACACAAATAAGTCTTAACCTGTGGAAAACACAGCACTGAGGTTGTGCCATAGTTAAATCTTTGCATGTGCATTCAAAGTATCGTGGTGACAGCGAGGAAATTGAGTTTAACCACCAATTAAATAGCAAATGCCTCAGCTAGCTTTAGCTATTCTTTGACATACACATCTCTTCTATTTTATACAATAACATATCTACAGGTCCTTCCACAACCAATGCTGTGCATTTTAGGAACATTTGTAAATTGTAGGATTGTTAAGGAACAACATCTTTGTTGCTAGTTTCCAAATTAGCACAAACAGCAGACAAACTAAATTTTAATTTGTGTAACAGAGGATTGTTCTTCAAATTCTGTACTAAAAATTATACAATAAAACTTCTTTTTAATTTATAAGACTTTCATTTAATTAATGTAATACCGTTTCATTTTTTCCATTTTCTTTGTTACTACTTTAGAAGTGATTTTCCCCCACTTGTTTTTAACTTTAACTGAATTGAGGATTTATTCAGACACATTACTTTTTTTGCTATATGCCAAATTTATTTATATAGCACATTTAGCACATTGACAACAGTGCTAAATAACTACATTAAAAATCCTTGGCTTGTTATAGATGTCCATCTATTCTAATAAATAGACTGCAACACGGTCTATACTATAATGCATTCAATTACAGATAGGTATAGGATACAGTATTAAACCCAAAGGTTTAAAAATTTCTGCATAAAAATTACTCTAAGTCTATAAAAATTTAACATGACAACAAAACAGAGAAGAGAAACAAAACTGAGTTTAAAAACTAAAATCTAAAACTAAAATAAAACAGCTATCACAGTTTGACAGATTTTCGGTTTAAACTTGGCAACAGAACTGAATGTGTCTCTGAAAATAAAACACTCTACTGCCTGTCGTCTTCGTGGGGCAGAAGGTGATCTGAATTTTCCGTGACAGACACTTTTGGATCTAAAAAGGTCCATTAAGTACTTTTATCATCATCCACTGAGATCATACTGAATCATGTTACTCATTACATGTATTAACCTTTGTGCTGCCTTACTCAAATGAGCATTGAGAGACAACAGTTAAGACTGGCTGACCTCTCCAGAGAGCATCTTTAGCATGGTTATCAGCAGCTGGGAACATTACATCACCCCAAGCATGTTCTCTGCAATTCTGTATTCATGAACCGAGTTTTCTTTCCTAGTTTCCTTTTTGCACATTATTTACTTTTTGTTTTAAATACTACTAGCACTTTAATTTCTATGACATCATATATTTATTTATTTGATTTTTATTCTGAAGGACCTATTCAGTAATGTTAAAAATACATTTGATTATTTTCAAATTCATATGTGTCCTGGGTAATTATTTTAATTTTTTTGGGAGGCCAAAATCATTAGTTGCAGCCATACATCAAAGTCCCTTCTGGTCAGTTTGATCTGGTCTCCATCAGCACACAAAAGCTCAAATGGCACACAGCAGTTCATTTGTATTGTCAGCATAAGCTTGTCTCATCATTGTTCTGTGGGCAGCAATGCAGGGTGGGAATAAAAAAAATAAAAAGCCCACAACTGGACTTAGCCGCTGATCATTCAAACAAAACGTCCCATCAGACAGATTAGCCTGAAAAATAAGAGACTTCAGAGCCTGCAGCAATAAAGTGTTTACTGATGTTATAGAGGGAGATGAAGCAGAAAGACTTTCTGAAACAAAACCCTCTGTGTGACAACACACTGTGCAGGCTATTTTGCATGTTTTCAGCACTTATCTTATTTTCATACCAATCCATCTCATGCTCAAGATTAGAACACGTGCTTAAATACCAATGGCTCCTCTCAGCTTTCTAAATTTTAGTTCATGCTAACTTTCTTGCTGGAGTTTATGACTACCATGGCTTTGCTATCACTGGTACAAATTTTAAATTGATACATTACTACAGAAACATAATTTGTTTGCTATTACCAAGCGAAAGCGATTGTAAGGATAATTAAGATTTAGTATTTAAAAAATAAGCTTCAACAACCTTGAAAAATCTACAGTACTTTGCAATATATGCAAGAAAACTATTTCCACTAAAGGTGGAAATGACACACACATTTTTCTACTTGGAAAAAAAAGAGAAAAAGAAAAAATTAAAACAATCCAGTACAACAAGCAAATAGAAAAGGACTCGCTAGCAGCTGTGATGCATCACCCAAATATAAACAAATGTCTGCACCGAGCACTGCTGGAACACTCACTAGTTGCACTCCATAGGACAGGATGAATATTATTTATGCAGCTAAATGGGCAAAAAGCAGACTGTTAAGCAGTTGGTTTAAAAGATAAGCAGAGATAACATTCCAGGTAGAAAATATTCTTTAGTTTTGTTATACAGCATCTGAAGAGTTACAAAAATAATTTTACTTTAACAATAACTACACTAAGTGTTAAATAGTCATATTATACTTTACTTATAGCTTCCAGGAAAAACACTACCTAGGCTACTTATAGGCTTGCATATTACTGATGAGATGTCACTGGATATAATGCTGTCACACTACTATTGAACAACAATGCTGCTGTTACAATGACAGTAGCTCATTAAAACATTCCTGACATGATTAGGAAAGTCATCAGCCAGGAACCAAATTTGGTTTGTGAATTCAAAAGAAACAACAACACGGAAGCACACATTTCAGTGCAATTTTACCAAGCACTTCAAGCATCCATTTCATTAAATTCTGCATGTACCAACATTAATAAAGCAGCACAGAATATGTAGGGCAGTTGTCCTGCCTTGTTCTACCCACACAACTCTACAAAGCTGATGAAATTTATCTACTGAACAGTTGCTACTGCAGGTTTAAAAATAACAATCAGCCCATAACCCATCAAATCCTATACAAATAAAGATGAAAGCAGCAAAAATGTGTTCCTAATAGCAATGCATAGGGAAGGAGAGATTTATCAAAAAAACTTTAGACACTCAAGGGACACAAATTAAAGAAACAGGAGTGAAAAACTAAAGAATATTGCAGAGACTTTGTTTGACTATCTGTAAATACTGCAAACAGGTGCAAATGTATTTATAAGAACTTGAGGGAAATAAAAAAACAACAAAAAAAACAAAACAACATGACTGTATTTTCAACACAAGATTACGTTTTTTTCCAAACACATCTCATCATCATCATCCGTGGACAGAATCTGTTACGAAAACCTCACCTAGCAACTGAGTGAAATGCAAAAGCCTCCCCTGCTTTTGGGTGAGCTGTCTTTATCTGAATTAATTTCTTTAAAAAAATAAATAAATAAAAATGGACTGTTCGGCATTGACAGACAATCGTGCTGATTAAGTGCCCTTACACTGATGCCACTGAATTCCTCCACACTGCATATATGACTAGTCTTACTAGATTTATTATGCAGGAAGATTCATAAAAACACATAAGCTATAATAAGTACATGGAGGGGGTAGAGATAAGAGTGCCATCTTGAAATGTCAACATAGTGTTATAGTGGAAAACCAGAGATGACTTCATTGACTAAGGAAATGCTTTAAAGGCTACAACTCGTAAGTATCAGTACCACTTAATTATCTATACATTTCAAAGTAACATAGCAGTTATAAATTATTGCCATTTCATTAATACAGAAAACATTCAACACTAATTTCTTAAAATACTAAATTCTTATCTAGACTTTAAATAATATACAAGACTCTTTATCTGTTAGTGAGAAAATCTATGCAGGAGCCAGCGTCTTTAGATACTACCATGCAATATTTATAACTCCTGCTCTGACATGAGATCGTGAAGCTAGGTTAACAGTATCTGATCACACAAACCTGCTTTATCTAAAAGTTACATAGCACTGACAAATATACAGATTAGACATTTCTGTTTAAATATTTGAAACCAAGTTTTCTGGGTTGGTAAATTTTATGAGTGCAACTGTAAAGTACATCAGTAAATTACAATGCCTATTTAAATAGATCAATTGGTACCTTGTTCTATTATGGAGGGCTCTTTTAACATTTAATCAACACAACTAATTAGCAGCTTTTTTATTTTATTATTTGGCAATGATCTGGAATTCCATCCAATTTAGTGGGGGAGCTGAAGCCTACCTATCCCAGATGTCACCAGACCTTGGTAATGTGTATCCTGGACAGGTTGCCAGTCCATGACAGGGGTAACACACAGAGACAAAACCATCCAAACATCCAGTTTAAAACCACAAGTTAACCCAGCATGTGTGCCTTTGGACTGGGAGGAAGTTTGAGTACCGACAGACAACCAACGCAGACACAAGGGGAACATACAAAGTTCACATAAACAGCAAGAGATATGAGCAATTGTGTTTCCAATATATCTGACATATTCACAATATTTCTGATGTATCAAAAATAATTAGTATATGTCGATTTAAGAGAGCTACAATGATGAGACTCATCCCTCTTATCGAGACCCCTTTACACTCTCAACATCTTAAATCAGAATTACTGGTAGAGATATATATTTTACTATTTAAAAGTGCATTTCAGTTATCTAGCATGGAGCTTGAAGGGCACAATCAGAATCAGAATACTTTACTGATCCCCAGGGGAAATTATTTAAGTTACAGTGTAAGATGACATCCTTACTATATAACAGTGTAACTTAACTAGACAGCATTTAATATCAAACAACTTAAATTATATTTCTAATGCAAGAGCTGTTGCGCATGTGTATTCTGCTACTTAGATATAATCGATTAGAAACTAGTCTAAACACGTTATGGAAACGTCAACGGGGATTATAACACGTCAGAACTAAACAATATAAATAACTAATTCATTTAAAACAGAAGCTATTAGTAAAGGGTGAGGTGATGTAATTTAAATACATTACATGATATCTACACTACACATACCCACTACATGGCATTACACGGCATACTAATCTGACAGGAGATGACTCTTTGGAAAGTTTGGAACGAGTCAAAAAGCACGTGTTAATTTTGCATTTCTAGCCTAAATGTTAAATGAGCTTGTCGATTAAAAAAAAATACATATAATAAAAATGAAAGGGACATATGAATTTGATTGGAGTGGATCGATCCATTATCGCTTCACGCTCCTCTTAAATAAACTATGTTAGATACCGTCAGGAACAACTCAAACTAACATTAGCTGATTAATTCAGTCTAAAAATAATCTTTTTTTTTTTTATTAAGTTCGTTCTTCGGTTTAACAGCGCAGTGCCGTGAACCCCTGGAGGCCCAATTGTAAACATCGCTAGCATTAGCTTTGCTAACATTACCTTGGCTAACATTAGCAGCTAATTTCAAACCACGGCAGCGTTAGTTTATAGATAAGCTGCATATAAAAAAAAATCTAACTTTGTTCAGGGAATGAATTATTGCTCTTTGCTGCAGTAAACAACTTTGTCCCTAAGGCAATAACTGCAGCAGAGTTTTGTAAACTGGTTGCGGGTCCAGAAAAAAAATGCATTTGAAAATGGCTAAAACACGCTAGCTAGCGGATTAGCTTCAGTGACAAGCTACTCACATTTCTTGAGCCACTTCATCCAGTAGCGGACGATAAGGCTGTGGTGTTTCTTGTTTTCAATGCACCAAGCTGAAAGTCCTTGTATTGACTCCATTGTGTTTGAAACTCCCTGAAAACGCCGGTCCAAAGATGCTTCTAGAGCAGCGGTGGTGCTGCGAGAGCCCTGACCGCTTGCAGCCCCTGAACCGGCCGCCATCTTTCCAACTCTGTGGTGCTGCTGGGAATGGAGGAGCTAAACTAATGAGGACTGTTGAGGATAAAACACGCCCCCCTGTTTTACTTTATTAGGACAGCAAAACTAGAGCTACAAGCACAAGTGCAAAAGAAAACCGTGTACTACCAATAACTAATATATATTTTATATATTGATAATATAATTAAATTATGGAAAATATGGAGAAGGAGGCGCTTAAAGTTGGTTTATTTAAGTTGGTGACTGTACAGAGAAATATAGCTACAACTGAGTCAAACTCCTTCTTTTGCCTAAACAAAAAACATTATTTAGGCATTTTAAACTGAAATGTACCCAGGTTTTCTCTAAATGTCTGGGGTGTTTCTTTATTGAAGTGTTTGAGTCAAAGCTGGATTATTTTCAACAAACTTCAATCTTTACATAACTGACAGTTTCTCATCATCTCATCACACAAAAGCCTCATATAATGATTACCATAACACAATGCAATCTGCCAGACTGCGTTCAGTAATACAGGAAATATCTAACAGAAGAGTCTACTAACAAAAAAGATAAACACTGATGCAGACCTACACACGTCCTGATCTGTCACACATTCTCACAAAAATATTCAAAAAGGGTCACTGTTCCTTGTTTTCAGTGTTCAAGCCTCTTGGTATAGCCTCTGTCCCCTGCAGCAGCCAGTCAGCAGTGAAGGCTGGCTAGCTGTGAGGCTGTTGATCTAGAGGTTTGTAGGAAGAGAGCCCTGACTGAAACGAGATGCTCTGCTGACAAGTTTCAGTCGTCTGTGGTCTCCAACACACTCTGGCTCAGTGCTAGGTCCCAGTAGTGTTCAGTCCCGTGCTTCTTGAAGTGTTCTCTGGCCATGCTCTCTGTCGGGCACTGCTTGAACTTAATCTCTCCAAAGCTACGCTCTTTAGCTGTTCCCTAAAGAACCAACAGGAATCATTACACTTGAGCAAGATCACAAAAAAAAAAAATGTAATTAAAAGGTGGGTATGCAACAGATGGAAAATGTGCACTCACCTCCCAAATCAACCAACACTTGTTGTTTCTCTTTGTATCATCATCACCATCTGGATCTAATTAGGAATAAAAGGCAGAGATTAAGATCTCACTAAAATACTGTTTATGCCTGCATGTGCATAAAGAATCAAAACAATCTTACCATCTCTCTTGCTATTGTGTTCCTCCCATTTGATTCTGTGCATCATCAGCCTCCTGAACTTTTTCTGCGATTTGGGCCCTAAAAGGAGGGAGAAATGCAGACTTAGGCCCAGTTCCAATCCGGTCCTCTTCTCATGTTATTCATGTTTTCAGATGAAGGGTCTACTACATTAAAGTACTATTTTAAACCAACAACTCCTAACTCCCAAAGGGATTTGTGTCTCCTTCCAGGATTAAACCGGTGATCTTAGTATCTTAGTAGGGCAAATGCATAAACAATTCAATTCAATTTTATTTATATAGCGCCAAATCACAACAACAGTCGCCTCAAGGCGCTTTATATTGTACAATAGTACATACAGAGAAAACCCAGCAATCATATGACCCCCCTATGAGCAAGCACTTTGGCAACGATGGGAAGGAAAAACTCCCTTTTAACAGGAAGAAACCTCCGGCAGAACCAGGCTCAGTGAGGGGCGGCCATCTGCTGCAAATGGTTGGGGTGAGAGAAGAAAAGAACGGGATAAAGACAAAATAAACCCCAACACTATGGAGCTACTTATTTCATGACAATGTTAAAGTAAAATAGTTCTTCTGATAATCGCTTGTACATCACTTTGTATGTGTTTTATTAAAGTGTTTTCTAATTTATTCATTTTTTTGTGATGATGTACTGGCAAACTATCCTTTGTACACCGACTCCCACCCTATGTTAGCAGAGATAGGCTCTAACCCTTATATTACTTTGACTTGGATACATCATTAAAATGCTAATAGTGAATAATAACAACAATTTCTGCTGTGGTGACCCCTAAAGGGAGCAACCAAAATGACGAGGAGGAGAAGCACAAAGCATGCAGCTGTCTATCCCAAACCTATATTATGAAATCCTTCAGCAGCACCAAATGTGATACACCGAGTAGTGGATAGACCAGACCTTAAACTCTGATGGTGTTTATCCCATTGCTTTAATTTGTGATGCAGTACCGGGAAAGACTAAATTTTGTAGAACCCAATTAAATGCCTTTTACATGATTTCAGTAGTTTAGCACCAAATGGAACAACTTCAAGAATTAAATGATTACATTCATACACTAGGCTCTCACTAACATTTCACACCCTAGTAGTTAGGAAAATTATCACGGGGAAAAGCTTGTGAATGGCTCACAAGCAGCTTTATAACAAATAATCAAAGCATTATTTTGAAAAAGAGCTTTGCAGAAACTTCAGATTCCGAATAGAGAATTTTTAATTACATTGCTGGTTCTCATTCTACATTCTAGCTGTAAAAGCCACATGCAAAAGTACATATGTAAATGTTTGGAAATTTGCATCGCTTAACAAATAGAATTCTAGTCAAAAAACTTTTCATAAAAATAAATAAAGCTGTACAGTCTTTTTGGACACTATTCATGAGAGTAAACCAATGCAGAACCAGACATGTATCTATAGATACAATAATCTGTTCATTAATGGCTCAGAGACACAGGCTTAGACAGTTGGAGACACACTAGCAGTTGCAGGGAGTCATAAAGTGGCACTGGTTACAAAGAGGTATATTGTGCTGCACCAAAAACATTCTTGTGATTGCTTTGGTCACTAACAGCCTGCTGCAGTTGCCAGTAGTTTGCATGGAAGAAGCCAACTTGTCTACAAACACTTGCTAAACACTCTGTGAGGAACAGGGAAACTTGAAAATTGTTTATTACATTAAGGGTATTAATGCGCAATAAAACATGTCTTGGCATCTGTCAATGTCATCACTTACCTCCTTCCACCACAACAAGGTTGACATCTTTATGCAGAACGACTGTGCCTGTCAGGTATAGCTGGTTGGCATTGGCCTCCACTTTAAATTTCTTAGAAGGATTTTGTAGGTTTCGAATCCTGAGTCGGGAAAATGCTTAAATCAGTCACACTTCCTAACAAACATACTTAGCATTATACATTATACTATTAATTACTGTACATATGTGCTCGCTCCCTTTAAACACACACCTGTACACGCCAATGTGAACACCATTAGTGAGGTCTTCTTTTAACTTCTTGACCTTCTTCTCTTTTCTTTGCTCTGCTGTGAGCTTGCGAGCTGCATTGGCCTCCTCATGAGCCCTGAAAGCAGAGGGCAGTGTTAGAAAAACCATAAGGAAAGCTTCTGCAAACACAAACGAAAAGCTAAATATGGAAATTATCTGGGTTACTGACTTTTGCCTCTTGGCCATCTGCGCTCTAACATGCGCTTCTACTTTTGTGGGATCCTGAACCGCCTCCGTCCCCAAGACTCTCATCAGGTTGGAGATCCGCACTGAAAAGAATTAAAGCAAACATCAGCTGCCTTCTGTTTAATCTTTCATTATAATAGCTTTTATTTATTGCGGTGATTTGTACATGCATACCTTTGGGCTCTGGTGGAGGCATCAGTCCTAGACGAACCTTCTCTTGCAATTCTTTCTGTCCTTCCCTCCGTGTCTGCCGTCTAAGTTTCTTTTGTTCTTTCTTCGTCAAGTATACACCTAGAGTTACTGGCTTATCCGTGTCAACTACAGGGGAAGAAAAGAAAGCAATATATATTACAGCTAGTGATACATAAACCCCACTAAGACATTTGAAAGGGTGTGTGACTATGTTAAGAATTATTATTTTCATTTTTATTTTTTTTTATTTATTCCTTTTTTTAAGTATGTTCTTAAAAAAGAAAAAAAATGGAGGAAACTGGAAGTTGAGAACAAAGGAAAAAAGTGTCAGGCTTAAAAACTTACAGCAGATTAACAAGCTGTCAAGAAGTGATTCTTGAGGGATGAAAACAGGGATATGCTTAAGTACATTATCTTACACAAGAACTGGACTGAAATTCAGCAGCAACAGGCATTATGGAGTAATAAATCCATATTTGAAATGACTGGGTCATATCAACATCTATATGTACAGAGAACCTCAGGAGAGAGGTGGTGTCTACAGCCACGGTGGAGGCTCTGTCATGATTTGAAGCTGCATTTCGGTCTGGTGCTGGGTGCTGAAGAGCTTGTCAAAACTGATGGAATTATGAACACAGACAATTACTGAGATTTTGATATATACCATAATTATGCCATCTGGAAACCATCTGACTGACAACAGCTTTATTTTTCAGCATGACGATGCTGACAACCCCAAACACGCTGCCAATGGAGCAAAAGCTGGACAGAAACACACAGTGGAACACCATCAGTCATAGATTGGACTCCCCAGAGCTCCGTCCTCAACATTACTGAAGTAGGGGTGGGTTTTGATGATCAAGTTTCCGATTAAAATCGATTCTAGCTTGATTAACGCAATAACGATTCATTAAAATCCTGAATTGATTTTTAAATATAAACTTATTTTGCGCGAAACGCCAGAATCTCAGGTTAAAGCCTAATCTAGCTGGAGGAGATTAGGAACCTGGATACCTGGTGCCAGGAGAACAACCTACTCCTAAACGTCAGCAAGACTAAGGAGCTGATTGTGGACTTCACTACAAAGCAGGTGAGGAATTATGAGCCCCTGATCATCAATGGCACGCCAGTGGAGAGAGGGGACAGTTTCCGATACCTGGGTGTCCACATAACTCAGGACCTGTTATGGTCCTGTCACATCAGCACCCTGGTTAGGAAGGCCCGCCAGCGTCTCTTCTTCCTCAGAAGACTCAGAGACTTCCATCTGCCACTGAGGTTGCTTAAGAACTTTTACTCCTGCACCATCGAGAGCGTCCTGACGGGAAACATCTGCACCTGGTTTAGGAACAGCACTAAGCAGGACAGACGAGATCTGCAAAGAGTGGTGCGCTCAGCCGAACGACTCATTCGATCAGAGCTTCCTCACCTGCTGTCCATCTAAACCAAGTGGTGCAAGACTAGTAGTAATCTGTAACACTTACTGTAAAATCTACTGTCATTTAACAGTCGGGCATTGCACAGAAATAAGCATTTCACCTAATGTCATACCTTGTATGGTTGCGCTCTCCCTCTCTCTCTCACCTCAAGAACAGTTTTCAATCTAAAACTCTCAGCAACTTTCTGCATCATTTGCTTGCTTATTACCCACCAGTCTACCATTATGTACTGTGCTGTCGCCTGTTTTTATTTAAATTACTTAACTGACATGAGACAAGAAAGTCTAATTTCTGCTGTTCAATACTGAAGAAATTTAATTTTTTTAAATTATACAAAATTGCAAAATGCTTGGCTGTGTCTCTAATAAAACCTGAGTAAGTTTGCTCCGCTTCGCTTCAGCAGCATCAGGTAACGTTTATATGTTGATTCATGGTTTTCTTCAGTTTTTGATCTACTGCAGAATATTTTAAGGCTATCTGCCATAAAAAGCCAGGCCAGGAAAATCTCCTTCATGTTTTTCTGTGTTTTACCCTCAGTTACTTTGACACAAAGGCGTCTGCTGTGATGCTTACACCTTTGATAAAGTCTCACAAGTGTCAGCTTTCTTTATATAGGTATAAAATATGGATATGTACTGATAAATGAACAGAATTATACTATTTCTGACTGTCTGAGGCAAAATTTCCCCGATTCAAACTGAAATGAATGATAGAAATCACTGACGATACCCAGCTCTATACTGAAGCGCTGTGGGATCATCTTGACAGAGACCAGAACAAAAGGCAGCTAGCATCCAAAGAAGAGCTTTGAATATCCTTCAAGAACCCTGGAGAACTAATAGACTAGCTACAAGCTGCTTATACCAAATATTGACCTTCAAGCCTATTATAATTGTAAAACCTCTTTTAAGCATTATATGCTGTATTTGTATGTATGGTTGCACAAGTTTTTAATAACTCTTTGTACCCATTTCCCATTTTAGTAGCTAAATATATTAAAAAAATGAGTGGTGGCTCAAGACTTCTGCATATTACTACATGCCATTTTCCACCAAAAGTACATTTTTAACAGTAAATATTATTTTTCTAGGACAAAACCTTTTATTTTTAACTACCACATTTTACTTCCTATAGACTTACCTGGTGGGCTCATTTGGGCAGGATGTTCTACCAGGCTGGTCACACCAAACAGCTCTAAGTCTTCAAATTTTGTGTCTGAATTTCTAAAAAATTAAAAAGAAAAAAAAATACATGATTGTTTTCGCTATGTATTCCACACATTCCTGATAGCAAACTCAATGTTTAAAATCAAATGTTGAGTTCTTACATGTCTATGTTGGAAGGCAAGATGAAAGAGTCCCACCACTCAATATGGGGAACCTGCCCCTCTCCGATCTCCTTTTTAGGAGCAATCAGTGCCAACTTGGTTGAAGCCTGGATTCCCGTCTTCTTTGCTGCCTGGGCAATCTCATTTTGCAACCGTTCTAACTGGGCCTGGTCCATACAAGAGAGACAAGAGATTTTTTGTGATTTTTTTTTTTTTAAATTCTAAATATTCTTTTTCAAACAACTGGGACAGGGTTGTACCAACCTTAGTTCTAATTCTCTGAGCAATCTTCTCAAAGCGTCCCTGGTCATGGAATTTGAAAGTCCTGCGTGGGCGCTGAGCTGGAGGAACAGGCACACGTTGGTCGAAGTAGGATGTGGACTCCAAGTCGTCTCCAGGTTTCTCCTTCAGCTGCTGGCGGAACTGCTCTCTCTTTACTGCTCGAATGTTAGCTACACAGGGAAAAAAATGTTTTGTAGAATATCAAAATAAGGAAAACACATTTTGCATGTTTGTGTACAGACATTGGATCAATGTATACGTACCTTTGAGTGTAGGCATGCGGTGTGTGAGTTCAACCTCTTTGCCACTGGCATCTACGGTTCTTCCTTTCTCATCCAGGATAAGAGGTGTTGGTTTGTTCACCTCCTTGGGTTCTACTTTGCTGTATTTACACATAAAGAGAAAGCAGTTTAATGTCAATTGATCACAAAGCTATCACCTACTTTTTCATGTCTTGTGCATATTTTTAAATCTTTTATTTATAGTCTGACATCACTTACGGTGGAGCAATCCCCATGGCATGTAGATTAGCTAGTGCCACAAAGTTTTGTGGCCCGGTGTTCCCCAAGGCTCCGAGGATGCCAGGTTTCATCGCTAACTGGGACTGAATGCGAGCCTGTAGCTCAGCGGCCTTACGGGCCTTCTCAATTGCATCATTCATGAAGCTGGCTGCCTGGGACCCACCAACAGCTGCTGCAGCACCAGCAGTGCCAAGAAGTCGAGAGAGCGGAGGGGCATCCAGCTGTGACTGTGGAGTGGGAACAGGCAACCGCTAAAGTCAGAAAGAAATTAGAAAGGTTTTAAATAGACTTTACAGTCTGAATGTATCCAGTATCTTATCCTATTTCCAATTTTTGCTATGAAAAGTCTCATTACTGTTGTAGCAGGAGCTGGAGCAGTAAAGCTTAGTTGTTTCTTCCTCTCTTCGATCTGTCTTGTGGCTGCTTCCATCATCTGTTTGATCTGTTAGAAAAGCACAAGGATTCAGAGGTGACTGACAAAGAAAATAAACAAACTTCACTTAAGGTATAGTATACTTATATATATATATACACAGATTTATTTATTTTTTATTCTATTGTCTACTGTCTATTGTCTAAGGAGCTGTAAGGAAAGGCGTCTGGACTTCTTTAGGTTGCTTGAAGACGTTTCACCTCTCATCCGAGAAGCTTCTTCAGTTCTAGGGTCAAATGGTGGAGAGTCCCATATTTAAGCCTTGTGGGAGTGTCCCTCGTAGAGGGACAATGGGCCCCCTACTGATCCTCTGCCCAATGTTCACATTTTGGACAGAGAAGACAGATGGTTTGAAAGAGGAGTGAAAGAAGCCATCTATGTCCACTGTGAACGGCCTTCTTTGAACAGAGGCGGTGGTTTACGACACCAATTGTCTGCCATCTATAATCCAGTTTTGAGATCCCTTCCCAGACGCCTTAACGCCCACTCACATCCTGGGCCATCTGTCCTCTGGAATTCACATGATAGGGTGAGGCCAGGTTTCACAATGAATTCACCTGAAACCATGGCTGATTGAGACCCGCACCCGTTTTCACACCTCGTGTGATTAGGCAGAGGATCAGTAGGGGGCCCATTGTCCCTCTACGAGGGACACTCCCACAAGGCTTAAATATGGGACTCTCCACTATTTGACCCTAGAACTGAAGAAGCTTCTCGGATGA
>VUQR01018234.1:0-12327 GCA_015108515.1 Hemichromis elongatus | reverse complement strand
GATATTTTAGTTGTTTAAATACAGGAAATAGAAAAAGAAAAATACATGTAGTGACAAATTGCTGAAGTTGATGGTACTGTACAGTGATTCCTAAATGTTAATAAAAAAAACCCAAAAAAAACCCAGTTTACCTATGAATGCTTAAATTAACCAGTGGGTGATTTTCCATTTATTTTATTTATTTTTGTGAGACAGTCAGAGAAATTAATAATTTGCAGCTTAAATGCTGCTTAATGTTTTTTTTTAAGTCAAAGGGAAAAAAGCTGTTATTGTCAAATATAAATTTTACTGTATTTGTCTGCGTCGGCAAACATTTCTATAATACCATTATAGATGCTATATTGAGCAGGAAACATGAAGTTTCACAGCATAGAAAACCTATAAGCAGAAAACAGGCTAAAGAAAAAAAAAGGTGACCCTTTAATGGTTGATACCCCCAAAGGAACAGCGATACTCATGGTCTAAAGTGCTAGAAAAACAGAACAGGAATCCAGACAAGACGCAAAAACCGTGACAGCTGAAAAGGGGAGAAGCAAGATGCCAGATCTATAGCAGCCTGGTCTGATCAGGCTGGGTATATACCCAACCTGATCAGACCAGTAAAAACCAATGAAAAGAGTGAAACAAATATGAACGTGGACGGTTACAAAGGATGGAAAGCAACTAGAGACATAAAGAAATCAGTAACAAAATAAAACAGAAAGTGGAAACAAGGAAAGGGAAGGAAACTTAAAGGCACACCAGGAAAATATGAAACAGGAAAGAAATGACTTTTAACATGTTAAAATTAACTTCAGAAGAAATAAAGGTCATGGGAATTAAACAATCAATCTTAAACATAAAAACCACACAAACACACACAAAGGTGCTTTATTGGAGGTTTATTAAATTATTTTAAAATGTTTATTTTGTTGATCAAGTGAATGTTCTATGATGATGATGATGATGATGATGATACATTTCAAAGAAGAGTTGTATTGTTTGCATCATGCTGGTCATCTGTCTGATAGAAAAACATTCATGTTTATTATGAGACAGTCGCTCCATTTTTAACAATGCAGTGTGAGGAATAGTATACGATTAACTTAGGATAATAACCTGAGACTGCTCAGCATCCATACAGCCTGTTGAGCCTGAGGATGTCCATCTGACTCATCTCACTGGCGTTTCCAAACTCGACATTGGAATTAGGGATAGCCACCAAAGTGGGCTGGTTGTTCTTGGAGAAGGCATACCTGAAAACACAGGGTGTGTTTTTTCCAAGGGTTAGTTAGTTATTAAAAGCTATTACACCTACTATACAATACGTGCTTGTCAATAACCATAAAATACAAAATAAAAAGAGCAAAAATTTATTTTTTAAGTGACAGCAGGTTTATATTATATAACATATAAGTATTATAATTTGTTTTGATTTCATGTCACAAAGTATCCAGTAAAATACACAATCGTGATTATGAAAAAATGCCCATATTTGTCTTAAATCTCAAGAAAAATTCTGATTCACATTCACTCAGTTGTCTTTGCACTTTAACTCCTGTTGGAAAATCTTTCATAACTTCCAATGTGATGATGGCAGCCACAGCTGTAACACGGAGCTGCTGCTATTGATACCTACTTGTGGTAATGCATAACAGAGCCGTAGTCGTAGGGAGTTCCCTGGTTCAAAGTGTTGATTTTGTCAAAGTTGTGCTCCATTCCTAGAGACAGAAATATCATGAGCTCCATTATTCGTTCTTTATCCTGTTTCTGTGGCTTCGGTCCACTCTACATGTATTTGAGTATTCAGATAGTTTGACTTTTTGTGATGCTGTATTTTGCGTTCTTGAAGAGCACTATGAAGGTTTGCGTCCTCGTCGATTTCAATACTTAGTTTTGCTCACGTGAAATAAGTGGGTTATAGTGTGTCCATGATGAGTTACAGATATGTTGGTATCATAAATTTGTTTCTTGTCTGTTGACAGCGTTGGTGCAAAGCTAAGCAAAGCCTGAAGTACAGAATAGTACCGACAGTTGTAGCTGTCTTTGCATTCAACTTTTTAAAAAAAATAGCACATTTTCCAAAATGCCTAGGTAATCCTATGTTTTATGCCAGTAAACATGTTTTCCTTCTCTATTGTATTTATATTGCTGTCATGAATAATGAAAAGTGAAAACAGACAAACCTGCAGTGATGTTCTCCCACAAAATGCGGATGTGTTGGTCGCGGTCAGAACGTGTCTGCTCGTGATTGAACCCCAGAGCGTGGAGCACCTCGTGCTGGACGGTGTGGTAGTAAACACAGCCTGATTGCTGCAGGGAAAGGTCCTGTGCATTGTAAAGACGGCCGATGTAGGAGTAGCACCTACAAAGGTACAAAATAAATCTTATTACAAAAGCTGCAAAAAAAATGTCTTATTTTTTTCAAATCTGTAACTGCACAAACTTTTTTTGAAATATGTATATGAAACAGGGAATAGTTAACACATTTCGAAGGTATTAAATATGTTGCTAAAACCTAACCACAGACATTGGTGTTTGACGTGAGATTTGTTTGCTTTTTTTCACCATGTTGTGCAACTACCATCTCTGGAGTTCTACCAACTCTAGAAATGTGGTGCTTCATTAACTTAAATTGCCATTTTAAAACAATAGAAAATATTTTGTATGCATGGAAAGTGAATTTTAGGGGACTGCAGTAGTAAAGTTTGGCCTGGAATAATCAAAGAAGAAGCTCCGCTACATGATTTAGTAGTTACTTTTAGTTTGAATCCACCCACCATGTAAAATCCTTATCTAATCCTCAAATGAACAAAAAAAAATAGTCATGTTAGTCAATATAATACAGTTAAATACAAGTTTTCTCAATATAGATTGGGCAAAGAAAAAAAACAAGCAAACTTAGATAAACTAGAATGAAATAAAATGTGTTTTTTTCCATGTTTACCCATTAAGGCTCTGGATGTTTAAGTAGTCTCTCTCGTTTGTGCGTCTGATAAAACGGATACAAGAAAAAGAATCAAAGGACTGCAGAGCACGCTCAATGACCGCCACCTCACGAGAAGCTGGAAAAGCAGAAAAGAAAACACATTTTAAACCACCACTAGACCAACAGGGTGCTGTGATATACTGCAGGAAAAATATCACAATAACACTGAGAGATGAGTTCACTCCTTACTGTACACGCTGGAAAGGACGTAGGGCACGTAGACACGTCCATTAGCGGACTTGGGCCACATGCAGCCATTAGCGGTGCAGGGGTCAGCGTTTCTCTCGGCCTCAGAGCCATAAGCGATATCATCCACTATGTAGGGCTCGTCGGGAGAACGGACTGCAGCAAACACAGCGATCAGTTCAATTGTCTGATTCACTCCTACATCATTCTGCCTTTTTACTCTGATCTAGAATATTTGTGAAAGTCTAACGGATATGAGTACCATAAATGACACTGAGATTCTAAAATTTTAGGGGAGGAAGGAGAATCATTTCCATGGCTTTAAAAATTCTTACCAATATTTCTGTTGGCTCTCTCAATTATCTCTGAAGCTGACAGAACCTTAGCACCCTGCACAAAAAGGAAGGAAGAAGTGCTGTTGACATGCTGATGATCTACCGGCACGGATCAGAGGAATAAATAATTATTTGATAATTGTTTTGCAATTAAAGGATGGATTCACTCTTAGTAAATATGTCTTAAAGCAATAGTCAAATGCAAGTAATCATTCCTCCTTTTCATCCTGGCCAAACGATGTGATCTTAATGAGCTCTTAATGGAAGTGACTGAGATCCACAGTTGCCAGTTGTGATACATTGTATTACATGGAAATCTAATATATCACATCACCAGTCTTATAAATATAGCCTTATGTCTTATGAGTGGGAGGTCTTGCTAATTCTTAATATATGATAAAAAAAAAAAAAACAATTAAGAAACAAAGGTTAACTTACAGAGTCCAGAAGTTTCCAGGAGTTATTTACAGACATAGAGGAGAGAAAGGGAAGAAATGAAATTTGTTCCACATTTATTCCAACAAAACAGCCAAGATGTGCTAGAAAAGGAGAATCCCTTACCTCACTTTCAGCCCAGACGGAGACTGCCAAAAAGGCCACAAGGCCTAGAACAAACCTAACCCCAACCATGTCAACAAAATATCTGCAATAATCATGCAACATATATTTACCCAGTTGCTCCAATTCTTCAAAATTCAACCATTTGCAGTTTAAACGAGGATTCTAAAAAAGTTGATACTTACAGCTATCCCTGAAGAGACAGAGACACATCATAATGAAATGTGTTCAACATCACTTTATAAAGCCAACTGCACCGGAACAAAAAAGTCCTTTTAGGGACATTTTGGAGAGAAAGAGGGGAGTGAAAAGCCCAAGGTAAATACATGTCACCTTGATGCCATGTTGCATATCCCCACGATCCCGTGATAAGAGCGGTTCATCATAAACTTGTACAAAGCTTGTTTCTTAACCTGTCTTGTGTTGCCTTTCTTCTTTTTCAGTCAGTTAACACAGCTGAAATAAAAGATTCGCTGGAGAGAGAACCCAAATGCCTGAGGCAGACAAGAGCAGGTGACGCTTTATTGGGCTGATCGGAAACCTTAAACAGATGATTTCACCAAAACGTCCATAGTCTGGATTATATATCCAAGGTTACTGTAAAATTGCAAAAACAACATAAAGTAATAGATTGCATTACTTTTATTTAAAATGGATGGTTTTTAGAGAAAAACATCTTTTTCTAAATTTCATCTGGAAACTGTGAGTACAGACAGCAACTGAAAAAATAAGTCTGAAGTTTTAAAATGTAAGCCGGAGTACCCGGAGAGAACCCACGCAAACACGGGGAGAACATGCAAACTCAGGACCTCCTCGCTGTGCGGCAGCAGTGCTAACCACCGTGCCACCGTGCTGCCCTAAAGTACATTCAGATATATCATATAAAAGCTGAGGACCCCATGATCAACACTTCCATCGGTAAACAAATGCACATAGCAAAAGAAAAATAAGAGGAAAATGCGTGTCGGGACTAAGGTTATAACTTTCAGCTAAGATGAGAATGTATTTTATGTCTGCTAAAGTATTTTATATATTTATACCTACATTCTACATCCATACTCCATACTGGTACTCGGTTTTTGCACTATTTATCGAATTATTTCATTACTTGTTATTCTATTTTGTTTAAAAAACAACAAAAAAGTATTTTTTTAGTTATTACTTTTTTTAAAAAACATTCTGTTTCTTCGTTATTCTGTTCCTTTTCACTCTGGGACCGTGTGTACATAATTTCGTTCCACCTCATGTAAACATGTGATGCGAATGACAGTAAAGCTCCTTGAATCCTTGAATCCCGAAACATCTGGAATGGCGTTTCCAGATGTTACGGACATGTTTTAAGCGGCAGGTAATTTTAAAATGTGTCTAACAGCTCAACAAACATCTGCAAGCAAACAGTTTTTGTTCAGTGTGTCACGAAATGTGTGTGCTGCCTAAAGTTTCAGCTGCTTGATTTCCCAGGGAGAGTACAAAAACACTCATGTGTGACAGAACTGATCAGAGACTTTTAAAGTGGAAATGTAAAAATGAAAAATATACAGGTCCATATATATATTTAAATACTGACACAAGTTTTTTTTAACCAATTTACTGAAACATATTCCACTTATAGTTTTATAATTAACATGAACATAATGTGTAAAGTATCAGCTTTCATTTGAGGGTATCTACATTCAAATTGCATGAATGTGGATACATGTGCCAATTTTTTTTAAGGGACCTAAAGTAATTGAACACATTGACTTAAAGGATATTTCATGAGCTCTCATGGCTTATTAGTGTGTTTGAAAGACAACTTAAACCAGCAGATGATGCAGTTTTACAAGTAAACTTTTAATTTTTTTTGTTAAACGTGCAAAAAGGGCAGAGCTATCACAAAGACTTTAAAATAGACCTTAATTTTTTTTAATATATATATATAACAATGCAAAAATAAAAACAGACAATACTATTATAACAAATAACTTGTGGAAATGTGCTTGACTTCAAGTGTAGCTTAAATCAAATGCTTGAAATGTTTGGTTTCTTTGTATGTTATGAATAAACTCTTCACCATGGCTGCACGGACCAAAGACAACACAAGTAAGAAGAAGCTACAGATCGGCTGTACCACATACTTTGAATACTGCCTCCACTTGGCAAGTGAAGGTAAAGTCCAAAGCTCCCTCTATTGGAAAACACTGCCAATGGAAAATCAAGCACAGACTTTACACATTACACACGTCACAGTGTGTATGAGCATGACCCTAACTCTGACACTGAAAATGATACTAACATTAATCAAAATATTTTCCCTTCTCTTGTATGATTACGATAAATATCCCACCCACGAAAAAATATATATTTATATTAACCTGTCTTGTGTGGCATTTTAAGTGCTCGTGGAGGCCCCCTACAGTTGTGAGGGCCTCAAACAGTTGATTAGACAGCTTATGCCTCAGGACAGCTGTACTGTAAAATGTCCTAAGATATAGCTGTTATTCAGTTTACGCCAATATTTCCGATTATTGCCCTATTGCAGGGGCGTCGAACTCCAGGCCTCGAGGGCCAGGGTCCTGCAGGTTTTAGATCTCACCTTGGGTCAACACACCTGAATCAAATAATTAGTTCATTACGAGGCTTCTGGAGAACTTCCGGATATGGTGATGAGGTAATTTAGCCATTTAAATCAGCTGTGTTGGATCAAGGACACATCTAAAACCTGCAGGACACCGGCCTATAGGCCAAGAATTGCCCATCCCTGGGTTAAATCAGGGGTGGCATATATGAAATATATAAGTAAGTGGCCTGGTTTTTATTTACCATTTTTGCACACTTACCACATTAACCTGTTCATACAAGCATGTTTTTCTATGCCTAAGAACCTTCTATTTAATAATAATAATAATAATAATAAATTTTATTTATGAAGCGCCTGTCAAGACACCCAAGGACACTTTACGTTAACACTCCTGCTGCAGTGAACACACTGAAAAATGTTTTTGGGTTCAGTGTTTTGCTCAAAGTATAGAATAGAACAAGCCGACCTATGGACAATCAGAAGACCCTCTCTACCTTCTACAGAAGCTACAGAAGGAGTCTTATCAGCACTTCAGCCTTTACAAGAACATTTCTTTTAACATAAGCATTTATTCTTGTACTTGAGCAAAGAACGTGTGCACTTTTGCACTAATTTGTAAGATACAATATTCAGGACTTAATCACTGTTGCCTCACAGCAAGAAGGTTCTGTGTTTATTTCCCACCTGTGGCTGTTCTGTGTGGAGTTTGCACATCTGCTGTGCAAGTAGCCCTTAGTTAAACTTGATGATCAGATTTGGGGTTTAAAAAGTAAAACTTGCGTCTACAAGATTATTGATTTTTTTTTTCTTTTAGTTTCTTCTGCTGATTGTATGTTTCGTGCTTGTTGGGTCAAAAAAGCTTCCTGCTTTTGGGAGCGGGTGATGATTTACGCAAATTTGCTCAATAGCGCTCTTCCATTTCACCCAGCTCATGGGGGAAAATTCACTGCAGGACTCCCATCACACTATAAGTTGTCATTTTATGTCATTTATATGAATTCTGCAGTTTTAAAACTTTATTTTTTATCGGCAGATTTCAGCAAGAACTTATTTGTTCGTGAACTTTTGGCATAGCAGACAAAAAATACCAATTTTGTGAACAGGTCAATGAAGATTTATTTTTAATATAATGCGTTAGTGACAAAACAGTCTCGGAAAAAACTGCTCTGATGTCTGAACGGCACCACATTTCCATGACTGCTATTAGAACCTATGAAGACAAAAGAGAGATGTTAAAAGTGTGAAACTAAGGTTTACGTTGGGTTACCTAAGACACAAGTTATATTTAGCAGTATTAGCCTGTACTCCCATTTACAAACACCTTTTTATGACACCTTTGCGATGCTTTATAATGTGAATGTGTGTTAATAAATTGCAAATTATTTAAATGTCACCATGCTGCAACAGTGACTTCATCATCACAGTAAGGTGAATAAAAAGCTTACGATGGTTTCCTTCCTTTATGTTCAATGCCTTCTGGTGCTAATCAGGTAACATAGTTAAAGAGTTAAAAAGTTGGTTGTTGAAGTAAAAATGCCTGGATGGGTCCACTGCAGTGTTTCCCCCCATTATTTTTATCCATCACCTAAATGCAGGGTATATTACTGCAAACATAGTGACGAAGCTCCTCTACATCGAGATTTGTGCATAAACGTGACCAAATCGTTGCCTTAGCATTGAATCGTAATAAAAGTCTCAGTTATTCATTTATTTAAATTAAGTTATAACATGTTACACATTCAAAGCGTCTGTGTCATTTCTTACTGTTTAACACTTGTAAAGCCTGTTCAGTCTGGTGATGTCATTCTGGCTCATCTCAGTGCCTGTGCCAAATTCAACATTGGGATTGGGAATGGGCTCCATGGTGGGCTTGTTGTTGCCAGAGAAGGCATACCTGGAATAACGCACAGCTCGTTTGTTTGTGTTCAAGAAACATAATGAGAAACTACTGCTTTATAACTGAACTGGTCTCTTCGCCTCTCACTGGAAAAACAAAAAAAGAAAAGAGTAAATAAAAGTTGTCAGTTGGCTCTCATTAAGAGAATGATGTTTTCATATTTTCTATATTCGGAGTCACTATGTGCCTGAAAGATGTTCTTACATTTTTTTTTCAGCATGCAAAAAACTTTATTAATTTTGAAAGAAGAAAGTTTTCAGAATAATAATAATAAAAACGGAATTAAATCTTAAAACTTCATCTGAATGAACAGATGTGTGATGAGAGTGATTCAGACCTGTGGTACTGCATGACTGAGTTGTAGTCATAGGGGGTGTTCTGGTTCAACGTGTTGATCTTGTCAAAGGCATACGCCCAACCTGAGAGAGGAAAAGTGTAATATGTATCAGAAAAGCCTGATGAGAGCCTCAAACCTGTTTGCTTCATACTCAAAAGGTTAGCTTTATAATTTTACACATTTGAGTTCATAATATATTTAATGACTTTATTGTCACCTACCTCACCTAATAATTTATGCATGAATCATGTAAGTTATTTCTTATGGAACTTTTAAAGATCACTTTGGTTCCTAGTTGAGTGACCCTGTCCTGTGTTGCTGTTCATTATGGAAGATCATTTTAAAGATGCTGGTAAACTGTAGCCCAAAGAGACCGGAGAACGCTACCACAACCAGAAATCAGGGTTACAGGTGTATGAAGGAGTGGATCAGATTCTGACCGGATGCGATGTTTTCCCACAGGATCCGGATGTGCTGGTCCCTGTCGGAGCGACACTGCTCATGGTTGAAACCGAGGGCGTGGAGCAGCTCGTGCTGGACGGTGTTGTGGTAGAGACAACCCTGACGGTCCAGAGACACTGCCTGGCTGTAACCACGGCGACCGACATAGGAGTAACACCTGCATTCATACAATAAGTTAAAAAAAACTATTAATATCATCCCTTACAAAGTAAGACTTGACAAAAAGAACTAGTTTTACAAAACTAAACTATTTATAAGGTCCTACAAACAAAATGTTTTATTTTAACCAATAAAAGACTATCAAAGTCATTTAAAATGATGACATATTATGGCCATGTTTTCAAATTGAGTAAATTTTTATTTATTAATTATTGTAATTATGAACACACACACACACACACACACACACACACAACAAGAACACAGATTATCACCCGTTGATGGACTGGATGTTCAGGTAATCTCTCTGGTTGGTTCTTTGGATGAAGCGAATGCAGGAGACGTCTTGGAATGACAGCAAACCTCGCTCAATGATGGCGCGCTCACGAGAAGCTGAGAAGACAGAGGGAAGAATACATTTCCACCTACTGCCACCATTCATTCATCTGCTCAGTATCTATAGTTACAGAAATACTTACAGTTAGTTACAGAAATCTGCACTGATTAACATGGGGAATTCAGTAATGATTCATCAGAATCAAATGTTTTTCTGCATTTATGTCATTTAAACTTTGAGCTCCATTCCCAATTTTCAGTTTGTACTTATTGCAAAATAAAGTCCTTAGGTTTTTTTTTTGGTGTAATTTAAAATAGTTGTTGCTGTTTTTTAAGTGCTAAGCCAAAACTTGTGGCAAGGCAATAAATAAAAATGTAAAAATTGTAGATTTATTCCTTTTTCTATGAGAAAACTGTTGAACAGAGTATAACTACGACACAAAGTTTACCTTGTGAAACAAGACCTGATACAGAAAAATCACTGTTAATTTATTAAGCAATTTACTTTATTTCACTTAGATGTTTTTCTGAGCTTTTGTAGTTTTGTGATATTGTATTTGTTTTATTAGCTTGTTTTACTAGATCATTTGATCAGCTGCTTTGCTTCAATTTAAAAACTTCCTTAACAATCCTTGAGTTACTTACAGTAATGAGAGGCGATGACATAGGGGACATAGACATTTCCATCGCTGGATTTTCCCCACATGCAGCCAGAGGAGGTGCAAGGATCAGCATTTCTTTCATTCTCATTTTCATAAGCGATGTCATCGATGACGTAGGGCTCCTCCGGTGTATGCACTGTGGAATGAGAGCACCGAGTCATTTGATGGTATATCAGTGTAAAGTAGATCAAAGTAGATCAAAGTACTGCAAAATACCTTCTTGCTCTGAGGCAACAGTACTAACTGCTGCACCTCCATGTGTGGATTATATATGTATGTGTTTTATTACTAACTGCCAATATTTTATATTCAACAGTGGTTGGAAATGATCAATGTATCGATTGATAATTTAGCTACATTGTTGTGGATCATGTTGTAGTGAGGCGACCACAACAAAATGTTTGCACCAAATTTATGTAAAATTGAAGGTCAGCAGTTTTGTCATCTTAAGAAAAGTGGTTCATAAAATATTATTATTGTTATATCATTAATCTAAAAAAAAAATCTGGAAGAACCTCGAGTGTAGATTTTAACAAGAAATCTCTGATGTTTCAAAATAGAAATACAGGAATTAATGAAGCAATGTTCAATCTTAGAACGAAGAGTGGAGCAAAATAAATCCTGAACCATAAAAAAAGTCCTAACTAAATGAAATAACAGGCCTAAAGATGGTGAAAATGAAGGATAAACATCTTACCTACATCCTTGTTGGCCCTCCACAGGAGCTCTGAGACAGACAGATCCTAGCTCAAGCAGATGGCGTCATTCATTAGTCAGGATTTACATGGAAAATCTTTACATGGAAATGCGTTTCCAGAAAAATTGAATAGTCTTTACGTGTTTCACAAACTCATGTGAAATGTGATACTCATTTTTGGCAGATGTCAGTTTAGCAAATTTGTATATATTTCTTGTCAGTATTTTTCTTGGATCATTCACTCGTGACGCTTTCCTGCTTTGGTGGGTGACTTTCTAGTATTTTGTTAATCTGTGATTTGGTACCAATTAGCAGGTATTTGTGCCTGCATAGTCTATGATTGCAGCTTGAACACCAGCAATGCTTGAATGCCTGAAAAGCCGCTGGAAAGAAAATTGACTGGACTTCTATGAGGTTCTTGAAGATGTTTCATTTCTCATCTGAGAAGCTTCTTCAGTTGTACAACGGATGGATGGAGAGTCCCAGCTGTATTAACCCTAGTTGGAGTTATCCTCATTGACCCATTAGTAATCATGTGACTCTTCACATGAGTCAGGGTGCAAAAAATAGGCATGGGTTGTTATCACCAAAAAGTTTTAAGTGATATCACTGTGACACCTTGCCTCAATGTATAATTTGACATTTTAAGCATCTCAAAACTGCAGTGAAGCCGGCAGACGGTTGGAGGCACCATCGGATTCATTACTTTTGTGTGCACGGTGTAATGTTGTGTGATTCAACTAAACATAATCTTTCCTTGGAAAAATATAATTCTGGAAATTAAACAAAGCTGTCAGATAAATGTAGTGAATTAAGAAACCAATATCCTTTTTTTTTTAAATGGAGTAAAAGTAGCATTAAGTGGAATTTGTAAGTTTGATATTTAGGATATCCTCACCTTTTCATCAGCCCAGCAGAGGACAGAGACTCCCAGGAGGATCAATAAACTGAGGGTGCATTTCACGACAGCCATGTTGCACAGTGTTAACACCCGGATCTTGCTGCAGCTCCTGTTTATACCCTCCAGTATTTCTGCTGACTTGTGAAAAAAAACACACACAAAAACGCGTTGCTTTGCTTGGAGATAAGAAGCAAGTTGCCTTGAAAACATCCTGTCTTTTCCCACCTTAAATAAATATATATATGTATATATATATATATATATATGTG
>VUQR01018233.1:0-13863 GCA_015108515.1 Hemichromis elongatus | reverse complement strand
CTGATGACACCACGGTAGTCGGACTCATCTCAAAGGGAGATGAGGCAGACTACGGAGAGGAAGTCCTGAAGCTGGCAGCATGGTGTTCAGAAAACAACCTGGCACTGAACACTAAGAAAACCAAAGAGCTCATTGTTGACTTCAGGAGACACAGTACTGACTTAGCCCCCCTTTACATCAACGGGGAGTGTGTGGAGAGGGTCCACACCTTCCGGTTCCTTGGTGTCCTCATCTCTGCTGACATCTCCTGGACAGACAACATCTCAGCGGTCGTCAAGAAGGCCCAACAGCGGCTGCACTTCCTGAGAGTCCTTAGGAAGTACAAGCTGAACTCCAACCTGCTGCTGACCTTCTACCGCTCGTCCATTTAGAGCCTGCTAACCTACTGCATCACGGTATGGTACGGCAGCTGCACCAAGGCGGATAGAGTGAGGCTTCAGAGTGTGGTCAAGACAGCACAAAAGATCATCGGCTGCCCTCTCCCCTCCCTGATGGACATTTATTCCTCCCACTGCCTCAGCAGAGCAGCAAACATTATCAAGGACAGCTCCCACCCTGGTTTCAACATGTTCAGCCTGCTTCCCTCAGGGAAGCGCTACAGGTGCATCAGCACAAAAACCCACAGACTCAAAAGCAGTTTCTTCCCCAAAGCAATAACCACCCTGAAGTCACACATGCACCAATAACACAGTGGTGTACCTTCATGTTTATTTTTTAAGCTGGATGTGACAATTTTTGGACAAGATTGCTCAAAGACATTTGAAAACTGAACCATTGTTTCTTAGATCATCAGCAGGGCGATTTCTTGAATACGTTTTTATGAGGGAAAACAGCCTTTTACGCCCTCGCTTTTTAACCTCGTGAAACAACACAAAACATTTTTTGATAAGCTAAAGGATTGAGTCTATTTTGTAAATTACATTAATATCACAATACTACCGGAACTTTTCTTGCCCTACACCAAAAAAGTCCAGGTCAACAAAATATAAGTGTGGTATCCGTTACCTTTGCTTTAACGAACAATTTTTTGGTCTTCACCTCCCAGACAGCAGCATTATTTACCCATCCAGATTGAAAATACAACTCATCCTGGCACCATTGTAAGACAAGGGATTCTTTACAAGATAGTTGCAGATATTACTGACCTGCAGCTCTGGAAGAGACATCGGCATTTTCAGGGATTTAAATTTCAGACGGGCTATTTTCCTTGAAATACAGGAGCAGTAAGAATAGCCAAAGGCCTCTGGGAAGCTTTGAGTCATGGGGACTCCAGGCCATGTATGTGTGACTATAGATAATCTTACATAACTCGCATATTGTTTTCAATTTTTATTATTTATTTTAAGTGTAAAAAAATAAATAGTACATACCATGCGGTGATTATATAACCTATTTCCTGAATTTGCAGAGAGTCCACTATATTGTTATACATGTTGTTATTGGGATATAAAATTATTTTTACTGGGATGTGAAATTTTGGTCATATCACACAGTTGTTCTGTTCTTTTCTGTGGAATCAGCTTTGTTAGTTACTGCAATAAGACTCGGCTGCTGGAGACTTCCCATGATCCATTGGGCATTTCTTTTCAACTTTTTTACTCGCTATATGTTTATACTTCAATACTAACTGGCTGTAATCTCTATCTCTCTTCTTTTTCCTATCTCCACCCTCACCCCAACTGATCACAGCACATTGCTGCCCCTTCCTGAGCCTGGTTCTGTAAGAGGTTTATGCTGGTTAAAGGGAGGTTTTTGTTCTCACTGTCACCCAGTGCTTCCACAAAGGGGGTGTTTATTGCTTCGATTTTCTTTGTATTATTCTAGGGGTCCCTACCTTACAATATAAAGCACCTTGAGGCTACTGTTGTGATTTGGAGCTGTATAAATAAAACTGAATTAAAATGAATTGAAGTTATCACTGGTTAATGTGTCAGTCACATTCTGTTAGACAATTAGCGAATAGTTTCACAGCTTTGGATGAATCTTCCAGTGGCTGCTTGAGGAACTGCAGTTTTTGGCACTTATGCATTTGCTTTGTTTTCAGTGTGTAGAGGACAGATTGGAATTTGTCAATAGTATGTGATTTCCTCCTTTGGTGTGTTTAGAGGATTGGCTTGCTCATAAATCCCATTTTGCCAATTTTAAAAACTTTTTTAGTGTTCACTACATAAAATAAGAAAATGTGCAAAGATGCTAAGCCAGACACCTGTTTCCTTCGGCCTACTGACAGTCAGGAGTCTGTTTATGGATTTTACATATTGATTAGATTAAGTACAAGATATTGATCACAGGATTTCTCAAATGTGGTTGATGACCTCTGAAGAATCTGTACTCCTTCCTTTGCAGTCATTTTTCATTTTTGCATCACTCACTTTGTGTAGTCTAGCTGAATGACTTTTGACCTCTCTAATATTGTTACTTCCTCTCCTTTTTTCCTTAAGAGCTTTTCTGTCTTCCGTTACACTCCTTTTTTGTACCTTTTCTACCCCTGTGCTGCCCTTTCTTCACACATTTCACCTCTTTTCATTTTCAATTTCATGTTCTGTCTGGTATTAGGTTTATTTTTCATTCTAATTGTAATAATATTACTCAAATTGAACTTCTTTCTAAGCCACTAGCTACTGAAGCAGATATTTTGACACATGACTGAATATTACATTGCCACCTAACACTGAAATTAATACTGGATGGTGTTTTATCAGAGTAATTTGTGACCCAGTCGTCACCTTGTGACACTTTCGATACACTTGCTCTAAATGTAAAATAAGCTGGCAAATTGCCAAAATTTTCAAAATGCAAAGTGCCTGCTGTTCTACTTTGTCAAGTTAATAGAACCGACTCTTTACCTCTGATCTTGACCCATAACTGATTTTCTACAACAGCTCACTAGATTTCTTCTAAGTTTCCCAAGCTGCTGATGTTATCCTGGTTCATAACCATTCACCTTGCTTTCTTGCTAAACTCAGTTTTCCTGTATGATGGATAAAATGTTCTACTTCATCAATATTGGGACTGTTTTTCATAGCTCACTGTCTTCCTTGTTCTTGTCTTATTTTATGTATTTCCCACTACTTCCCATTTCTGCACATCCCAAATCATAGCTCTCCACCTCAAAGAGAGATGCAAGTGTGAATAGATTCGTCAGGGGTGGTCTATGGGAAATAAATGGAGTGAAAGAAATTTCACTGATTTTACACATAATAGTGAATTTTCTAGTCAAGGGACAACAAGTATGGCTTTGACTAAGAAAATATACATAGTGAGTGTAAATGTCATTGCATAATATTGGAGTCAAGCATTTCCTAGGAATGATCTTATCATTACAATATTATCATAACAATAGTTATCATTGTCGCGCTGACCTAGTAGTGACCTGTGTAGGTGGCTGTTTACTCTTCTCTTCCTCCTGCTCACTACCTGCGCTGTGCTGCTGCCTGCGCGTGGCCGCTGATTAGACCTTGTGTGCGATCTACAACTGAGCATGGCCTGGTGCATGCCGCTCCGCCAGGTGAGCTAAAGCAATCAAGGGCTGGCGTGCCTAGTAGATCTTAAATGCATGCAGCAGTCATTTGACCTGTGTGCGGCATACTGAGAGAATGGCAAACAAAGTGCAAACCACTTTCCACTGTTAGGAAGACTTTGATCTAGATGGGCTATCGGTAAGCTGTTGGACTCATATTTGCTGCTTATGTGTTTGGGAATTATGGAAGCTCAATTGTGGAAATTTATTTATGCTTTGGGAAATTGTTACTGCATTTAAGTTTAAAAATTATATTGATATTAAAATGAATGTTTAAGTTTGATTAAATTGTTTATGTAGATAGTGTTTCCTACATATTTGTATTTATATGTTAATTAATATAAAAAATTTGTTACCCCAAATCCTTGGTTAAATCTTAAAACTAGTGTAAATATGTTTGGTTTAATTTAAGGAAAATAATTCTTTGTAAAAGAAAATTCTTGGTCTCTATTAAAATATTTACAAACATTAAAATTTATACTTTAAAAATGTAGTTGGTTATAAAAAGTGCAAAATGCAAGGTAAACACATTTTGTGTATTTAAGAAATTACTCAGCTCTCTGATTAACAGCCAGTGAATGTAAAACTAACTTAAACTGGGTTAAATGATACTTTAGCTAAAGCTAAATACTCTTGTCTAAGTTAAATGGCTTTACTGAAGTGTGTATGTATTTTTGTTATTTTATATGTATTCTGTATAATGCATTTATCTACATGATTAATGAAATGTTCTTTATTTTTTGTGTTTAAAGGTTTTTCACCTAACTACCTAACCAACTGACTGAACGTGATACTGGTCAAAAATAAAACTGAGTGAAATTCAAAGTCTTGTCTTTTTCAAGTGTGGGCACCTCACAGACAGAAACACTTGACAATCATTATCATAAAAATATGTCCATTGTTTTGGTAAATTTCAAAGTGGAACATACGCTTTGAAAATATGAAATGCCTTTCAACCAGTTCAACAAATAAACAACACTTTCTCTCTATTTGTGTCATTGCAAATCTTGGGGTCTGGGATACTCATAGCATGCTACTAATACAGTTGCTAAATATACAGCAGTGGATGGGGTTAGCAGCAGTTATGAACAGAGATGGGCAGTAATGCATTACAAGTAAAGTTGAAAGATTAAAACTAATAAAACAAGTTTTAAAAAGAGACCTTTTTATTTGATTGCATTTTACATAATGGCTCATAAGTAGAATTGGACTGAAAGATTTATTGCTTTATTACCAATTCAGGTTGTGTATCATGATTTTAAAAACTAAGATACTAATTACTTTTGAAAATAAGTAATCAGTAAAGTAACAGGATTACTTTAGGGCGGGGAAGTAATCATTAATTAGTTAATGATGACTTTTTTCAAGTAACTTGACCAACACTAATTATGAATGTTTAAATTATTTACAGTGAAGACTATTTACAACTGGAAAACAACTGTCAATATTCCCAGGATTGGACCTTCAAGCAGCAACTTCATCTTAAGGTAAGCCTGTGCAATGTAGCACCAAAGTGAAAATGTTTGACCAGAATGCAAAATGGAAAAAAAAAAAACAAAGCATATCAGCACAACGATGGTTGGGGGTTTTTCTGCAGTCATAGGAACTGGGCACTTTGCGGTCATTGAGTTGCCCATGAACCTTTACATGCTAAAGTACTCCAGAGTTAAACCTGAGACTGTCAGTCCAAGAACTGAAGTGTAACCTAGATTGGATTATGACCTTTTTTCCCAACCATTCTGTTTTGGAATCTTTAGTTTGCCTACAGTCCGCAATGCCTGCAAATCTCAATGAATTGAGGTAATGCTGTAATTAGTATCAAGTTAAAATTCCTCTCTAGTATGAGAGACTGAAGTCATACAGAAAACAAGTATTCAAAGTTATTGCTGATAATCATAGCATGTACTTTTACAGATCTGCATAGAATCTGTCCATAGCACACTTACCATATCGAAACTCATTATTCACAATTATATTTCCTTTGTAATTTCAGTGTTTAGTACTTACAATAGTTAAAAACCTTGTTTTCAAACCAGCAATATGTCAGCCTTTTGCTTTTCATATACTGTCACTCAAGGTCAGGAATCACAAATTACCCTATGCTTTACATTTCCCTCCAGGGCCCACAAAACTGCTTGCTGGGAGAGAATATTAGTTTACTTTTAATTAGCATTTTCCTCTAATTAGCATCTTACCATTTGCCCCATTATCACTAAAGTCTAATGAACAAAGGCTAATTAGAAATTAATCTGCTTTGCTCTTTTTTATTCCAACGACCTTCGAACACTAATCTAGGTTAAGACAAGGTTTGTTATGTTTTTTTCAAAAATAAAAGTATTAGAAGAGGAAAAATAAAACAGAGTTACAGTTCATATTTTAAAAAAACAATCTCAGTTATAAGGTAAAGAGCAACAAAAATGTTCATTCGAATTTCATTATATTTCAAAATATTTTAGGAACTTTTTAAGGGATAAAGAATGAAGTCCATGGATTTTTAATAGCTTTGCTGGTTTTAAAGTGCTATGAAATATATATTTTTTGTCTGCAATTATGAATAGGTTAATGACATACACTGTATGTGTAGTAGTAATGAAAGTAATGAGAAGAGTAACTAAACAGGAGGCAGCAACTTCACTTTTATGGTTCAGCCTGCTTTGATGAAGGTGTTAGGTCTTCTTTATTTTGTAGCTGACAAGAAAGAATTGCTCTTTGTTGATCTGACCATAATTAAAAATTGGCTCTATGTATTAAAAGGTGGTGACACAGTTTGGGGGCGGGGGTAATTATAACTGCTGTTGTAGTTAGAAGGGGTTCAGTGGAGACATTGGAGGCTGCTCCAAGATTCAAGTAGCTATTTTTCATATGTAAATACTGAACCTAACATGAATGCTGTCAACAGAATTTTAACTTTGTAACTGTGCAGTTTCCATCAATTTTGTCTTAGAAGATGGTTCTAGCAGCAATTGAATATGTTACAGTTCAAAAACAAATATGAACATTGAATCCAGCTACAAATGCTATAAATAAGAGAAAACAGTGTCCATCTATCCATCCATCCGTCCATCTTCTTCCATTTATCCAGGGCCAGGTCACGGGAGCACCAGCCTAAGCAGACAATCCCAGACCTCCCTCTCCCCTTCCACCCCCTTTCCACAACTTGTATTTGCAATCTGGTTATTTCGGTCATTACCCACAGCTCGTGACCATGGGTAAGAATAGGGCAGATTGACTAGTGAACCTCCCTTTTACTTTCCCTTTCTCTTCACCATGACAGACCGGTACAGGGTCGGCATCACTGCAGCTGCAGCACCAATCTGTCTGTCAATCTCCCGCTCCCTTCTCCCATCACTTGTGAACAGGACCTAAAGATACTTATACTCCTCCACTTGGGGCAGGAACATTTCCCTGACCCAGAGTTGGCACGCCACCTTTTTCTGGTTGAAGCCCATGGCCTCAGATTTAAAGGTGCTGATTCTCATTCCCACTGCTTCACACTTGGCTGCGAACCATTCCAGTGCAAGCTGGAGGCCATCACCCGATGAAGCCAACAGAACCACATCATCTGTAAAAAGCAGATTTAAGATTGAGATCACTGAAGTTAAAACCTTTGGCCACTTGGTTATCCAATCCAATCTAACTTTTTTTTTATAAAGCACTATATAAAGTGCATTATAGTTATCCAGCCAAGTGCTAACAAAGGCGTGTATAACTGTCTCAAAGTGCTGACGTGAAAAAATTGGCTGGTCCAGTATTCTACAACCACTTTGGTAGTGGGGGATCGGTCTGCCAGGGTGGCAGCTGCTGGCTGTGCATTGCACCCGGCCGCTACGGTGCCTGCTACGTGTGGTGGGCCTATAGGAGGACCCATGTCCCTCTGTTGGCCTGTGTCCGGCCGGGCCCTATGGACTAAGGCCTGGCCATCAGATACCAGACACTTGCCATCAGCCACCCTCCCCTGGGCAGAATAAAATGTTTCCTCAGTCTTCTACTCCTAGGGGTCTTTTGAATTGCTCTTTGTCTGGTCCCTCATCCAGGATTAGTTTTCCATGGCTGACCCTACCAACACAGCCCCTGGGATCCCTGAGACACACAAAACCCCTCCATCACAATAAGGAAGCAATTCACAGAGGGGGACCAAATGTTATAAATGAGAAGAAACAGTGCACTTGAATGATAACTTTACAGGAAAAAATAAGATTTGAGCAAAAATCAGTTTAGTCAATAAATGTCTTTAACTAGGACTACCATACAATAAAGACTGGGTATATGAACTCCATAAACTGTCTGTCTAATACCTAATAAAATGTCTGAAATGTTTGTTGGCACCTTCTTTTTAATCCTTAAAGAAGGTATGTAATTTTGACCATCTCTATTACGAGTCCTAAAGTAACGGTAACCACTTGCCTCTGAGGTTACGTCTGATAAAGATAAATAAATTTCAGTGTTTTGATTGGATTGAAAGATTCCTATTTTCTTGATCATTTGTGTCAGTTAGTTGATCATAAACTCACATTGTGTTTTTTTTTGTGCTGAGCTTTGGATATAGATTGGATTTGTCTTCTGCACTGTGACTGACTTATTGATAATTTGTTGAATGTAGATCATAATCCAATAACAGGGTACTTGTTTTTAGTATGAATTAATTTAAAATCTTTTTTCTAATTTGATTGCATTTTTGATTAAGTAAAACCCCCAACTCCCACCCCCGCCCCTCCCCCCATCCTTCCCCTATCTTGAGCTTTTCTCTTCGTCTTTGTCTCACTCTCCCAAAAAGTTTGAGTGTGCTTATTACAGAAGAAGTATGGCTGTCATCCCTGCTAGATGGACAGGGCTTGTCACCGATAAGATTTACAAGCATGCCCAGGATAGAAACATGCCTCTGCATCGATCTATGCTAACATCCACCCATCCGTTCATGCATCTCCTATTTGCCCATCATGGCCTGTCTACCTGTCTTTCCAATATAATGGATATGCCTCAAGTTCTCCATGCATTAACCATCCACTGTGTGCAACTTTTAAGGGTTTTTTTTCCATTCCTCAGTTCCTTAGATGTTGATTTATTCCCCAAATGGGAACTTTTAGTTAAAATATGACTATAGTTTGAGCTAAACAGTATTCATATTAGCACAATGACATAGTGATTGAAAAATTAATAATACTACCCAAAGAAAGGTTTATGTTACAGCTACCATAAACATTAATGGTAATTGTTAAAAAATATACAAATTATACTTCCTCAATGGTAATCCAGCAGTACGTTCATGGTCTTTAATTGAAATCATTTTAATGCTAAAACATAATTATTGTTGATGTCCATGGGTTTTCAAATTTACTGTTTTACACAAAAAGCAGAAAAAATAGTAAAGCACATTATTGTTTTTCTTGATTAAGATGCTAGCAATCCCAACAGATTGTTAAAAAATTTTAAGTTGGGATGTAAAAATCACCAGAGCTATTAGGACTGGGCAACTGTAGAATAGCAGAAATCATGAATAATAAATCATAATGGGTGTAAATTTAAATAAAAATGCAGTTAACTTGTTTAACTTATATCTTATACTGCTAACAATTACTAAGACATATAAGGTCACAAAATATTGAAATATTTTTGTTATAACTATACAAGTAGTTTCGAAGTGTGACCTTATATTATTGGGAAATATGTCTTTGTTTTGTGTGTGTGCGTTTTTAAATATGTTTTTATAGGAAGAAAATGGCAAGTACTGTACGTAAACCCCAAGACAGAAAAGACAAAATAATACAAAAATGGAAACATCACATTAAATCACAGCAACAGATATCAAATTGGAACGCAGTCAGTGTGCCAGTCATTCCATTGTTAAAGCACTATCCAGCCTTCCTTTCTTTTTGTATCTTTATTCCTCCATCTGCCCATTCATTTATCTCTTTCAGCTTGTCTGTAGTTCAATCTTCAACCCTTCTATTTAGGTATCTATACTTGTCCCTCCTGCTGGCCTCTCCTCAATCAATGTATCTGTGCATCTCCCCAACCCCGCCTGACTCTATTTATCCCTGCCTCTGGCTTTCCATTTTTCTTTTTCTTTCATTAATCCCCTGCATCCTTTGAATGAGTACATTTATATTGCTAACTGGAAAGAGATCATTCGCAAAAGCTTTATTCAAGGTGAGGAGTGGTCTTGTGCACTAGCATAAAAATGTATGTAAAAATATATTATATGGTGAGAGTTTAAAATACAGAAGGGTAAAGAAAAATTTAAAAAAAAAGTAGTTTATAGTTTTTAACTTCAGGCTCATCTAGCTGTTACAGCTAACAAAGTGTCAAGTTGACAAGTGGATGCTAACCTAATTAATGTCTAGTTCTTTTCTTACATGAGCGAATAGGATTCTGAGGCCATAATCCCAAAGATTCGTATGTTCTTATGTGTCCCCAGTTCTTAATCCTGACTGACATTTTGTTATACTTTCAAAGGCATCAGAAGAAATCACTGCATTTGGACACCACTTTAGTGAATCACACCTTCAAAAAGATAGATTTACAGGTGCTATCTCTGAGCTTTCTATTCACCTTCCAAATCTTTTAACTTTATTAATTTATTTTCCTTCTATTCTGTCATTACTTTTCTTTTTTCATTCTTTGTCTTTGAAAAAATCTCCTGTCACTACCTACGATTTTCCCTGGGCTGGATTTTTAATTTCTTTCTTTCTATTGTCATCCTCTCTTATCTTATAATTCATTTTTTTCTTCATCTGTTCTATGAATCTTATTTTCATGTTTCCTATGCTACAGAAGGTTAAATTTGCAGGGAAAATTCGCACAAACTTATAGCTTCCAACGCAGTGACCTTTGTTGGTGGGATGGTGGTCATGGTGGTGGGGAGAGGGTCAAATATCTTCTGGTCATTTTATTTCTCTATGTAATTATTTTGCCTGTCATTGTTATTCTTCTATATCTGTGTGGTTTGGCCATATGTTCTTCCTAATAATTATCATCTCAAAGGTACTTTTGTAGTTTTTATCTCTTTATAATAATTTTACATTTCACTATATTTTTTTTAATACACTTTTACAACAGATTTGCATTTATTTGTAGTTTTCTCTTTGCATTCATTCTAAATATCTCTGTGTTCATCTAACTTTGCATGTGCTTTGCATCACTTTAAAGTGATAACAGATGAAAAAAATGTAATGTTTTTTGAATGTCTGCTGTTTCATCCAGTTGTGGCTGTGTCATGTGCATTTACTGTCAATCTAAAATAATTTTCTGTGTATTTTTTAATCCCTCATGTTTCCTTGGTCTTTCTGTAGTGATGGTGTCAAGAATATACAGCTTTTGCTATATGTGAATCAGTCCCTTCAAATCTACTTTTGGAGGCACACTTGATCTTCTCTACTGTGTCAAACAAGATATTCTTTAAATTGAGTTTCAGTTTGGAGTAGAGGACACAGTTGCAGGCAGTCATATCTGTAGTACAAGTTTAGCAATGAATTGTCTCTGTTGGAAAGTTCCAAGTTTCATGTTCTTGATTCCCAAAGTTGTGTTGGTTGCATTCCTCAAATGCCTTAAAATGTCAATGCTGTGAAATAACTCTAAATTCTAACCTTGGGAATATATTCATTGTACATAACCCTGTGAATATTGAAGAAAATGAAAAGTGTGCTCTTGAGCATGGTTCTGACCTGATGCACTGCTTACAGGCCTGTTTGGTTTACAACGTCAAGGATCCAACTTATGTCACCATTGTTCAGCTTTGCAATAACCATTAGTTTCATTCAGAGGTCAATGTTTGCTTATGGCACAAGTTTGAGGTCCATATTGAAATCACAACTGTGGTCCTGTAAGAGTAGTGAGTAAAGAGAAACTTCACAGTGTCGATTACAGAAAGTTGAACTTGTCTTGTGTTTTGCATAAGAAGTGTCCAATGTGATATTTTTCAACATACTTTCATTTTTACTCATTTTTTGTAAATCAAAGAAAATGAATGTATCCCATTGCTGATCTACTTTCTTCAAGTACGATATGATCCCTAACTCAAAAAGCCCACTAGCTCATTAAATGAGGACTTCAAGTTGGCATATTAAATGAATGTGTCTACATAGAGCACAGAAAAAAGACTCCCATAGGGAATACATATGAGTAAAATAAGATTGTGCTCATGCTTGAACACATGTGCTAACACTTGAAATTCAAGCTGATGTCATGAATATATATACATACAAATCCTCGGTAGCAAAGCTGCCGTAAACCAACCTGTAATGAATTCCAGAATCAAATCAGCATTGAGCGGGCTTAGGCAGTAGTAGAACAGCATCAATTTTGGTTTGAGTGAAGTGTGTATGTGTGTGCACCTATACATGTATCGAATGGCCTTAACAGACTAATATAAATGCGCACAGTTTATGTTTAATTGGATCTACACCAGCTTGTATGCTGCTCCAATTCTCCTAAAAATACATATTTACATTTCTGTGAATCAATACCAGTCTACCATGAAAATACTGTATCTACTCCTAGTTGGAATGCAGGCCTATTTGCTCAGCATGTCTGTAAAAGCACTAATCAGAAGTGTAGATGTTGTCGTGGTCACAAGTCTATATATATGCACTTACTTATTATATTTGGTCTTATTTTTTTATTTTACATTTATTCTAATCGTCATTGATACAAATCAGACAACAACTGATTGAATAGGGATGAAGGGTGATTTTTGAATGTGGCATGGTTGCCTACACCAGATGGGTTCGTCTGAGTATTTCAGAAACTGCTGATCTACTGGGATTTTCCAGTACAACTACCCCTAGGGTGTACAGAGGAAGTTCCAAAAAAGATAAAATAGCCACTGAGCAGCAGTTCTCTAGGCCAAAATACCTTGTTGATGCCAGAAGTCAGAGTGCTTTGAGCTGATAGGAAGTCAACAGTAACTCAGATACCCACTTGTTACAACTAAGTTATATGGAAAAGGCTGTTGGGAAAAAAACACAAAACGCCAAACGTTGAAGTAGATGGGCCATGGCAAGACAAGACCACACCTGGGGCCATTCCTGTCAGCTAACATTAGGAAACTATAGTCTGTATTTTTTTTAATAAATTTGACCCCTTCATCTAATTGTCACAGCAGAAGAGACCAGGCCATAATTCGCACAGAAAATCTGAGAAATGTTGCCTGGTTTTATGAGTATCAATTTCTGCTATGTCATTCCGATGAAGGTATCATAATTTGGCATAAACAACACGAAAGCATGAATCCATCCTGTTTTGCATTAACAGTTCAGGCTGGTGGTTGAGTTATAATGAAGTAGGGGATATTTTCTTAGCACATTTTGAGCTTCTTACTACCAAGCATCATTTAAAATGCTCAGTCTGCGTTAGTAGAGAGTAGAGGTGTGCGATACGGGCCAGTATCGCCGATATCGATACCAATACTTTTCAATAAATAAGGTGGATGTATCATTGAATTGGTAAATCTTAATTAATTTTCATGGCCATAAGTGTTTTTTTATTATGTTTCTTTTTTTATTATTATATACTTAAAACCAAAGACACAATTAGGACAAAGTTTATAATTAAATAGAAAATACTTTATTATTGTTGCTGATCTGCGATGCTGCGGCAGGTGAGATGGACTCACCTGCACCCCATCTACAATCACACCTTAAAACAGGTGCTCTTATTGTGTTGTTGCTGTTGGTGGTGATGCGTACGGTGTGCAGCGGGAGAGCTGCAGCCATTGAATGTAGTGTTACAGCAACCGTATGATTATTGGTTGGACAGGTGCGGGAAGGACCGGAGGCTGGCGTGCCAGTGGAACCTGCAAATCTGGAGACGAAGGTGCGCGTGAGCCTGCGTGCCAGTGTTGTGCCAAAAAATGATCGTCTGTCAAAAACGGATTGCTTGTATTTAAACTGCTATAAATAAGTTGTTAATCTATAATATGGGAAACATATGTCAAATGTATCCCTCATGAATGATATCAAGTCATCTTGAGCCGCAAACAACATTCCTGTAACAAGCCGCAATCAGTTTTTGGCAGTGACTTTCATATATGCTTTATTTATCCAGTTATGTCTTTTTAAAGAGTATGCTGCTGACTATGTTGCAACAAAATTGCAAAAAATATTACAATAGTTCTGTCAACATATTTTAAAAGGACAAAAGGGGCCGAATTGGTTATAATGTAAGTATAATAAAAGCCAGCTAAAGACACTTGAAAAACAAGTAATTTTAAAATTTTATATATAACCCCGTTCACTGAAGTCTATTTACCAACATGTGTAAAGATATTACACACAAAAACACACAGAAACATTGAAATCAGTCTTTGGCAGGCGATCGCTTTTTGGCACAACACCGACCGCCGGTCC
>VUQR01018232.1:0-11347 GCA_015108515.1 Hemichromis elongatus | reverse complement strand
CAAAGGGGGCGGGGGGGGGGGGGGGGGGGGGCAGCATTAGCAGATGGTGTGGAGCTTTGAACTCCATTATATCTGTAACAGCAACGTTAAAGCTGCCCGCTTCTCAGCTCAGACATCACCCGCAAAAGGGCTAAATACACATTTCTGTCCTCGTTGTTATTAAATCAGAATTCACATTGGACCAGTTCCACTGATCGTTAAATGGCCTGTATTTGTGTAGCGCTTTTATGCATTATTGCAGATCTGTGAGGTTTAGACCTTCAGGTGGTTGGCGGTGTCCTTCCTTGACTGTGTGACCTGCCTCTTTGTGATTAACAGAAACACTGGTAGGATATTTGCAGCTTCCTGCAGCCTGCAGGTTAAAAAGAGTCTCTGCATACTGCTAAAGGATGATTTATACAAACAATACAGCAAAATGAGATTCTGCAAACACTTCAGACAAGAAACGAACAAAGGAGAAGCTTAATATGTCTTCACATTAGTAAAGGTTAGACACTGCTGATTTGCATAAAGCTGAAAAGATTTTTCTTATGGTGTAACTGCAGAGTGAGCGAGTGGATGGCGAGTTGCTCAAAAAGGAAGCAGTGATAGTGATGAAAGAGAAAGCGTCTCAGGTGGTAAAGAAGAGTGGAAACAAGCCGGCAGGCAGTGTTAATACAACACAAGTGAATGAGAGCGAGAGAACGGTCATTGTACTGTAAAACAAATAAACCAAATGAAAAACATTCATCTCTAAAAAGTAGGAGAAATTTTCAGCTTTTTGGGGATAACATTTAAAAAACTAAACAAAAAAAACCCCCATCTTGTCTGCAGCTCTTAACATGAAAGATTCAAAGAGTTATTTTTTAGTGTGTAGTACGACTGTACTGTTTCCAAAAGAGCCAGATTTTCTCCTCCTACTTCAAAATTTTGTACTGCAAACTCTGGACTAAGAAACACAAATCAAAGACGCCTTCTGCAAAACGCCGTCAGTGAAAAGACATTTTTGTGGACTGAATAATGAAAAGCTCACCTAAAAAAAATAATTAAATATGCATATTTTTCCTCTGGCCTGCAGCGCTCGTTTATTATTGCTTCCTCTGAAAGTATGAGCTTCTCTTTAATCTTATGAACAAACAACAATAAACCAGGTGGCACGCTACACCTTGTGGTGCTCAAGGCATTAAGTAAAGTCTTGAACACTCATCATCACCGATTTCTAGACTACAGAAAATATGTTATCCCAACCACCACTGCTCCCAGTACACCTGTGAATGGATCCCTGTGCAGAAAGAAGCATCGTGTGACGGGACGTAAACATGGACGGCGGCCTCTCGGCGGTGCTCGAATGTTAGCTCGAATGTTAGCTCGTTTGGTCTGCAGGTGTAGTTTGGTCATGTGACGGCTCTGTGTCCAGAAACATGCTGGCTTTTTGCAGAAGCAGGAAGTAAATTAAGCTTTTTCTAGAAAGTCTTTTCAGCATCTGTGTCGATAATAAGTCAGAAAAGGAGCCGAGATATTCTCAGATCAATTGAGCAAATCAAGCAAAATGACTCCAAAGTGGTGTTGAAGTCTCTTTTGATTTAACCTTAGATACAACCCTTGATGGGAAGCTGTTGCTCATCACACTGTGCACCCCAGCAGTTGCTTTTATGAAGCTCACAGATGGCTCACTTAGAAGGAAAGCAAGACGCCGAGAAGCAAGGAAAAAAAAAAAAAAAACCGAGAGAAAAAGCTGCGAAATTGGACAAAAAGTGACTAAATGCTCATCAAGTCAGCAGCTGCTGTGAGTGACAGAGATGCGAGGCGAGATGATGTGGACGAAAAGGTTTTTCAGTCTTACTTCCAAGATATTTAATCACATTTGCTTTGCTGCTTTGAGCACCACAAGGTGAGCATCTCTACAGCTGATGTCCCCAAAAACAAACACCAAAAGGATGTAGGTTCTACAATCTAGAGGAGGGATACGCATTTTAAACCTAACAGTCTGAGGTTGCCTTCAGAGGACGTGCAAGTGTGCTTTCAAGTCAACAATCCAACTGGAGCTCGTGCTTCAAATGAAGAAATAAAAAAAATCTTTATAAGCAACTGTTTAGATTCGAGTCCGTTCACTGATGCTGTAACGCGTTCTTTCTTTAAATACAGTATGAAACCAGATAAATCCTCTTCAAATAAAGTAAAAATCTCATGTTTTGTTTTTGTATTGCAGTAAACCTTTTTCTGCCCCCCTCTGGCTGAAGCTGGAATTACATCTACTGCAGCAGCAGAAGCAGTTTGCGTGTCCTCCAGGGGGCAGTAACTTTGAACGAGTGTCAGTTTTACTTCCTTCAGGACCGTCTCCGCCCCCCGCAGTGCGTAACAGCTACTAACTGAAGGCATCCATCTCAGATTATAAAGTTCATGAATCCACAGTTTGAAGTTACTTCCTCTTCATGTTGCTTTCACTGAAAATAATTCACGTTTCCAGATTTACTGTTTTTTTACATTAAAAAATTTTAAGGAGAAAAAAAAAAAAAAGAGGTCCGGTATCCCCACAGACAAATTTTGCACTCCCTCCCTGCTAAAGGTGATTTAATAACAGTCATCTTTATTCCCCGACTCCACCCACATGGATGGCGCGACTGTGCTTGTGTCCAGCATCACGGCCAATTTTCTACTTTCATCACCTGCGGACGGTGAGCGTGTCAGGGAAGGAGGGTCTGTGTTGGGATGTGTCCAAGCAGCATTCGACAACCTGTTCTTATGACCCCTATCTCCTCCCTGTCAGTCATCCTTAAGCCCGGGTGCTGGAGTTAAGAGGAGGGGAGGTGGGGTAGCAGCGTAAAGGTCACCGAGGAAGTAGCAGCGGCCTCGTCTTAAGTGATCTTCTCATGCTGGATCTGGTAGTAGCAGGCCTGCAGGGGGGAAGCGACACCTGAGTGACCTAAAGGCTTTGAAATGCCTGCAGACGAAGCAGTGTGAGCTCTGTGTGTGTTACCTTGAGGGTGGTGAACATGATGCCGTGTTCTCCGTGCTGGACGCAGGGGTCCATCAGGTCTTCGATCAGACTGACCTCAGAACCGAGGTTCCTGATACTGGAGAGAGAGAGGAAATGTCCGGTCGTCATGTCTGGTTTCTCGTATTGTGCCAAGGATGCGACGCTAAAAGGCTCCATGCTATCCTGCCAGAAGGGCCTAATTCTGACAACATCTGAATGTTGGTGAAACCGAGACTCATCAGGCCAGATGATGTTTTTCCCAATCTTCTATTGTCCAATTTTGGTGAGAATGAGCCATTTGTAGCCTCAGTTTCCTGTTAGCAGCTGACAAGAGTGGCACCTGGTTTGGTCTAGTGCTGCTGTCGATGTGCTCTTATAGTTACCTTGGTTGTAACAAGTTGTTAATTAAGTTAGTGTAGCTTTACTATCAGTTCAAAGGAGTCTGGCATCAGCAAGATATTTTCCCTGTTGCTCACTGGATTATTTTTTCTTTTTCACACCTCTAGAGACCAAACTAGTGATGGTTGTTTGGGAAAATCTAGATTAGCAGTTTCTGAAACACTCAGAACAGCAACCATGCCACATAAAATCACTTTAATGATCCTTCTTCCCTATTCTCAATTTGAACTCAAGCAGGTCATCGTGACCACATCTGCATCTACTTAAATGTGATTGGTTGATTAGATATTTGTATTAATGAGTAGTTGATTAGGTGTGCCTAATGAAGTGGCCGGTGAGTGTACATTTTCTCATGTTTACAGTGCAAACTCCATCCTGTAAAGCATGTCACTCATTGGCTACAACTGTCAAGTTGTTTGAGAGCAGCTGGGATGGGTGGAGGTCTTAAATAAAAGTTACTGAAAGTGCCTTCTCTAGCTAAATTGTTTAGCAGTCTACAGCCAAAGATATGCAATACATCATCATGTAGAACAAACTACACATTTAGGAAGCTGGAACCTGAAATTGTTGCAATTCTCTAATGTGTGTATTTCCATCCACACTTAATTATCATAATATATTTCTGTAAATGTGTGCATTTGTGTGCTTTTTTTTTGGTTCATTTCTCACCGTGCTCGCAGCACCACGTAGAGGAAGACGGGGAAGAGGTCATCCATGGACCACAGGAAGTCCTGCTTCAGCAGAGCCTGGACCTCCTGTGTGATCTCCTCGAAAGTGAGCTGGATCACCTGCAGCTTGTCTGATGGTGTGAAAGTTGTGCTGCAAAAGAAAGGAGGACATTTAGATGAAGGATGAAGGAGACCACCACTGGCCCTTCCCACTGCTGTATTTTATTTTATTTTTTTAGAGTATTTGAAGCCGTTGAATGAAGTCATACCTGATCTGCTGTAGCGTTTCCACTGCAGACGCAAAGCATGCGTCTTTGGTGCTGGAGATGACCTGGACGAGGCGCACAGCAGAACAAACACTCTTTACAAGGTTATAAAAATAATGGATGCAAACAACATCCCCTCACCCCCGCATTCCCACGGCAGACGGATGCTTCTCCCTGAGCCTGGTTCTGCTAGAGGTTTCTTCCTGCTAAAAGGGAGTTTTTCCTTCCCACTGTCACCAAACTGCTTTTTCGTAGGGAGTCATCTGATTGTTGTTTCTTTAGGGTCTTTACCTTTCAATATAAAGTAGCATGAGGCGACTGTTGTTGTGATTTGGTGATATATAAATAAAACTGAACTCTAAAACTAAAAAACATTAGTGTGCATTCATATTCTATATTTTAATAACTCGACTGAACCTTCTTGGATTCTGTCTCAGCTGTTGCGGTTATAGTTTATCCTGAGCACAGGCAACGACACTAAACATGTAAAGAATAATGTTATGTTTTTATGCATTTAGTGATTGGATAAAATCTGCAAAATAAAGACCAGCAAACTGTTACGCACTTTGTACCTTTGTCTTTAAAAAAGTACTACTGAAAAAAAATCCCAAAGACAGTAAGGAGAATTAAGACTGAACTGAGGGATCACTCTCAATTTACACCCGTCATAAAAATGAACTAAACTGGAGTTTTTACCTTGAGATGAAGTGGCTTGTCCTTTACAGTGTCGTGTTTAAATGAGCAAATATTTAACTTTAGCAAATTAAGTAAAAAAAATCTAAAACATAACAAAATAAAAGTTGAAAAAAGAGATTCATGATAACCAATCGATGTCAGAACAGCCCAAAAACATGAGCTAGCTTTGGAAAATATGAACAAAATGATACCTGTTGCTTCTCCCCTGGCGCAGACAAAGATGTTGGGATGGAAACGGGCCAAAATTTTCTGACAGGAAGAAAACGGAAGAAGAAAGTAGCAGTAGTTATGGATCTGCATAAAATAAAATAAAAAACAAAACAAACTCTTCTACAGTTGCATGTTCAGCTCTGACGTACTGCTGGACACCCAGGAAGGCGAGCAGGGCGAGGTCAGGCTGCTTGTTGAGGCGCAGGACGCACTCCCAGTACACGTCGTCCTCTCTCTCCTTGTCCAGGGCATAGAGGGTGAAGAGTGGCGGGTAGAGACGGGGCAGAAGGACAGGAAGCAGCAGAGCCGAGCTGCTCACCACGCGGCTGAAATGCGAACACACGGAGGAAGTCGTTAAAACCGAGAGCCAGCTCACCGGGGACATGAGCAGCAGCGGGACGTGGATCCATCCTTACGCAGGTTTAGGTGACTCCGGTGGGGCATCGGTGGAATCGGGCTCATTCTTCTCCTGCAGGTCACTGGTCGGCTCTGGGATTAGACCGCCCTCTTCTGGCAGGTCTGGGAATAGAAATCTGAACCAAAGCACACAAAAACATACAGTAAGATTGTGTAGATTCATTTGGAGACATGTTTGCCTTTGAACTCAATAAGCTTGTTTCACAGTTCCCCCTCTCTGAATTACTGACAGCCCCCAAACAGACATTGTGAGGCTATGTTGGCTATTAGGTAGACATGAAGGACATTGGATCCCTTCAATCCACAGTGACTACCTGACAATCAGGAAGATGCGGTTGAGATAAGACTTAATCTCGCTGACGGCCTGATGCAGGAGCCGACGGTTGGCGCCCACACCCACGTAGGTCATCCTGTAGACCGCCACCAGGGTCTCCAGCAGCCGACCCAGAGGGTGCAGCGGCGTGTCACAAGCCTGGAGGACAAAGGTTCATTTATTTTTTTTGTCAGTTTTTCAGTTTTATGTTGTTATGGTCATATTGCTCATGATTCTTTGAATTATTACAAACCAGTCAATGAACACTCTGATCAAGAAAACAAACTATTCACCGCTACTTGTACTTCCTCGACTACGTGAACACACCTTGATTAGGTAGAGGTGGATGGCGTTGTGTCTCTCCATGGTGATCGGCCCTACATGCTGCGGGATGACTTCCAGACTCTCCAGTGTTTCATTGTGAGATTGAGACAAAATCTCTGGACTAGGAAGCACAAAAATCGGGAATCTCAGATTCTATATGTTTTTACTTCAACGGGACGTTTTATGACTAATAAAAAGGTGTCAGGCGGTACCTGTCCAGGATGTGTTGCCGGCTGGTGGTGAGGGCCACGGCGATGTTCTCCCAGGCCTTCTGGGGCTCCCCTTGGCCTGGAGCCTCACAGCCCAGCTGACTCCAACACTCATCAAAAACCGCCTGCCACTTATCCTCTGCGCACACGCACAGACGACCCAGCTTCCTGCCGCATCACACGAATAATATAAAGCATAAAAATACAGACAAATTCATAAAGTTTTCTTTAACAAACACGAGTCCACTCATGAGCTTACATGGCTTGGGTCTTGTCCTTGTCGGTGTCAAACAGGTGTGGTTTGAAGTAGGAGCCCGTCACTTTAAGGCCAGAGCCCCATTCGCCATTGAAGGAGCCCTCCAGGTAGTCACCATTTGCCATGGTCAGCACGCCCTGAGGTAGAGCAGGACATTTAATACCGAGTATCTGCACTCTGTATTAGATTTATAAGAAAAAAGTATTTAGATATTTGTTTAGTTACCTTTCCACTGAGGGTCCAGTCATCGGAGAATTCGCCCTCGTATGTCGTGTCGTCCTCTGACAGAAGGACACCGGTGCCCTGAAAGAGTCATCTCCTATTTTACACACTCACACTTTTATTATATATACATATATATAATGAGACTGGAACCTGGACAACCAGCGCACTAGAAAAGTTCAGTTGTTATTTCAGTTTTTGCTGAAGCTGATGGAGCTGCTACAAGAACACGCAGACAGCACATTCAACGAGCTCACTTTTAATCTGTAAATGTGAAATTTCTCTATTATGCGTTTGTATTATTTGATCTCTGGGCTTCTGTTTTTTTTCCTTTAAGGAACATTTTTAAATTGTAACTGGAGATAATTATTCACACAATTATGTCATTGTGCTTTTCCCTGTAAAGCTCCGTTTACAGGCTTAGATTTTAAAATTCTTGTACTTACTCATAGAGCCTGGACAATGGACAGATCTCAGCTTCTTACTGAACGCACTGCTGCTCGATCACAGGCTCAGGATGTTGGTTGTTCCTCATGAAGGACTCGTACCTGACACATCTATGTTTATCTGACTCTAAAAAGCAGCCGATCGGTTTTTCATTAACCAGGCTTACTGTTAAGAATCTTATTCATAGCTACTTTTGGTTAATGATCTTTTTTGTGTCACGGCTTTATTTTGTTTTGCAAAATAAAGCCGTGACACAAAAAAGATCATTAACCAAAAGGATTTATTTTGTATTGCGATCACATGTATTTTAGTTTTGCTATTACTCTTTTATTGTGATTGTTTGTTTTTATTCATTCTATTCTATTTTGTTGTACATCGCTTTGTGATCTCATGTCTGTGAAAATCCCTTTATTTCCTTCCTTCTTTCCTTCAGGCATTTCTGATGATGCGCAGCTCCACTGAGAGTTAAATAAAAAGCGTGAAGCAGCTCTGGTGCTTACATCACCTACATATATTTGAAGGAAAATGAAGAAAACGACTGAATACTATGTTTTTTAATGATTTAAATTGTTCTACTTTAGGGTTTTTTTATGCATATGAAAAAATGTGGTGCTCACTAAAATGATTTTGTCTTTCCACCAAAAGGAAAATCACCAGAACTGTGGAAAAAATATTTTTTTGTGGAGTTTAATTTTCTTTAGCTTAAAAATATTGTTATAAATAGTTTGAGTTGTGAAACAGCAAAAATAACAGGAAAATACCCAGACTTCTGTCATAGGCACCCCAGCCACAGATTTGATGCTCACCATCATCTTGTTGTCTTTAAAAGCTCCTTCATAGTACAGGCCAAACTGGGTGACCACGACTCCGGTGCCCTGCCGCTGGTGGTCCTGCCACATGCCCATGTACTTCTCTCCTCTGGAAAGCAAGCGGACAGTGGCGCGTTTATCCCGTCATGTGTGTAATATCAGAAAGCCGCCAGTAAATTTAGAGGCGAAAGAACTGTCTGAGTGCGGGAATGAGCGTACTTGGTGATATCATCAAAGACTCCATAGCCAGTCTTCTTGTCCTGCAGCCACTGGCCAATGAAGACACTGGGGGACGAGGTGTTCAGCTTGCCGCTGCGCAGCATGCCGTGACCGTGCCGCACGCCCTCCTGAAAGGACCCGTCATAAACTTCACCGCTGGCATACCTGCAGTCAGACAGAGGAGTTATTACAAAACAGCTGTTTCATTCACAACTGAACTTCAATCTCTTCTTTTATTTTGAAATTTCATTGCTAAAATACTTCCCATGTCAGCTGTGATTGCAAGCAAGAAGAACTTCTTTCATCAAGTGACAATATTTGCTAATAGGAAGTCTTCCTCAAAACTGTTTTAAGTTTAAATATGGTTGCTAATAGTTTGCTCATCTTCACAAGACAGAAAACACACCCAGGATCAAATAGATACTGCATGTCGACCAAATGCAACCAACTTTTCATTGTTTGGTTTCTTGGCATGGATCCAGCTTTTAAGTAAAGCCCAGAAATTTTTAAGTGTTGAGGTCGAGGCTTTAGGAGCGTCATTCAAGAAGCTTAATGTTAACCTGCTTATCCATTTAATAAAACCAGTTTGGGATCACTGTCCTGTTGGAACACGCAACTGTGTCCAAGTTTTAACAGTCCAGCTGCTGATGTGACATGGAGTGTGTGATACACCAGTTCCACTGATACCATGGCAGCAATACAGCCTTAAAGCATGATGCTACCACTACTATGTTTGAAAGCTGGTACAGGTATGAAAGCCTCACCTTTACTCATCCAAACACGTGTCTCGTCATTGTGACCATAAAACCTCTCTCTAGGAGGCATTTGGCTCGTCTATGCAGGCATTTTCTTTTTTAATCAACACTGTCTCAGTCCATGGTGTTTTAACTTCGCTGTGATGCTGATGACTTCCACATTGTTTTGAGAATTATTCAAACCAATGAGGCAAACGTATAGAAAACTACCAGCTGTAGTCAATCATGATCTCTAATGAGAAGTTAATAGGGCTTAGCCTTATTAGGTTAAAGGCACTGTAACTGAATGCATTTATATATTTGAGCATGAATGCATACGTTTGACCTTGTGTGGCTTAGAAATCTAAAATGAACTCAAACTTGTGAATTATATCTATATCAGTTTTCATGCCGCTCACCTGTACGTCCCCAGGCCGTGCATCTTGCCATCCTTCCAGTGACCTTGATAGTGGTCGTTCTTGTTAAGGGTCTTATTGGGGGCCACAAACTCACCAAAGCTGCACAAACAAAAGGTGATAAACCACGCTCTCAGGCTTACACTCCCACACACACATTGAACAATTACCATAACGGAGATTTTAGGCTCCAGCACTCACCCATCTTCTAGTCCATTCTTGAATGCCCCTGTATATATTCTCCCATCAGGCCATTTCAAAACTCCTCTGGGAAAACAACAACAACAAAAAAAAAAACATTTTCCAAATGCTGGACGAAAAAGTAAAATGATCTTTGGAAGTGTAACTGCAATAGTGTGAACAGCCGACCTGCCGTTGGGCTTTCCAGACAGCCAGCGACCCTCATACGTTGCATCCTTCAGTCGCCCCTCCTTATAAAAAGTGTACGAAGCCGTTCTGGAGATGGGAGGCTCCAGCTTCTGCACCGAGCTGCCTGATGCCACGTCCTGTCCTTTTCCGCTCAGGGCCTGGTCCACCGCCTGGTTGATGGAGCGAAGCCACTTGGCCTACGAAGGAGCAAACAGCCCCAGTTCAGAACAGAAATGCAGTTTTTAAAAAGGTAAACATCAGCTTTTAAAGATTTACCTTCTCCATGGGAGACGAGGCGAGCAGGGTGAGCGTCTCCTCAGGAGTGATGACTTTTAACCCATGCCTGCATGAACAGATACCCGTTGTAATACCATGATATGAAAACTACACAGATGCAACAGTGAGGAAAGATCTATTACAAAATGACCCTAATTTCCCCCCCAGTTAAACCTCAGTAAACACTTCCCAAACTTTGGTCCCCGTTATGGCATAAAAGGATGATAAATCAGAATATGTTTTACGATGAACATGCAATGCCCCTCAGTTTCTCGGTCAGCCATCCCTGCTGATGATGAGCTACTGAAGGGTAAATGCATAAATATAATACTGTGCTGTGCAAAAAGTCTTGAAGTCTTTTGTTCTGTTCTCTGTCAACATGAACTCACACTGCATCAATAATGTTGAGGTCCGGGCTCTGAGGAGGCTGATCCATGACTGATACTGTTCCACTGTGTTTTTTTCTATCTAGGTATGATTTTACTTCAACTGGCAGTATGTTTGGGATCATTGTCATGCTAAAAAAATAATGGTACTATTCCTTTTTTTAATGTAAATAATAGTGGAGACTCTGTCACGGTTTGAGGCTGATTAAGATAGTTCAGGCTCTCATATTTATCAGGCATATATTGTATTTCTATGTACTTTCAGTGCACCCATTTCCCATTTTCCTGGCAACATAGTTTCCTTGTTCAAAACGTCTGCAAAGTACTGTAAATATAATTATAAAGATCAGGTTTGTGTAACAATAATGGAAATTCCTTCAATTATAACAGAAAAGCTGCAACTAAACAAACTTACAGGCCCGTGTCCTCCTCTGGGATCGGCTCCACCCACAGCGTGGCCAAAGGGAAGATGTGATGGGTGGAGAACTAGGGGGGGAAAAAAAAAGATGAAGGGAGGATAAAAAGATAAAATGGCGAAGAGCGACAAGAAGAGAAGGCATCAAAAAAATAATATAACCACTGACGGTGGGACAGACAGGGACACGAGCCCAGTCACTACGAATGAGCACATCAGGTGATCGACAGACTTCACCAACGACTGTGACGCTTTAAGGAGAACAAGCAAACCGGGAGCGACAACATCATAAAGTCCACATTTTTATATCTGTAAACCACTGCTTGCTTTGAGCACCATT
>VUQR01018231.1:14071-25769 GCA_015108515.1 Hemichromis elongatus | reverse complement strand
CCCCCCCCGCCACTGGACATAACTGGACAGAGCACACGTTGATCTCTGCTTTATCCTTCTTCATTTGTCTTCCTCCTCCTTCTGATTTGTCCCATGATTATGTAATTATGAAAAGGAAAAGTCTGTCCCCCTCCTTGGTTTACCGGTCTTCCTTTAATACCTGTGGATGTAACTGCTGTGGGCTCTGTTACATATTTAATCTGCCCCCCCCACCAAAATAATTGCCGTTTTCATTGTAGGCACAATGTTTTAATATCCATGTAACTAAAGAGGCTAATTTTTTTTTTAGCTGCCATTTACCCAGTTTATCATGTTCAAAAGCTGATTTTGCACAACCACATGGGTTGGATACAAAAGATAGAAAAGTATTCTTCTTCTTAGAGATTAATGACATTGCTCATACATCATTGTAAAAACTGCGTGTGCCCAACAGCACTAACCAGAAGAGAGAGAGGAGTGGGAGACCCCAGTGCCCAGTTTGAGAAACACCTCACAGTTCCTCATCTGGCAGCTTTTTTTTTTTTTTTTATATAAGCGTATTCATCCAGGCTAGTTTTGAAGCAGGTAGGACATGCGTTTGCGTTTCATTGAACAAGAATATAACTTTTTTGAGGTGCGTTTCGAGCCTTTAATCCGACACACAAAGGCTGATTCTCCAGGCGCTGAACTCGCCGCATTGTTTGCTGCTTTCGTCAGCGCAGCATTCTTCAGCTTCTTACATGATAAACTTGCGCTAGGTGACATGCGAAGCCAGAGGCAATGGTTGCTGAAAAGACGGCTCCTCTGTATGCTTGAGCTTCCATTAAAGCTCAATGATTGTTCCTGATGAATAATTCCAAATAATCAGTAATTTCTTGCGCTATTACATAAAACAAATATCCTTTTCTTTCAAAAGGAAGGATCTTTCTCAATCACTATAAACCTTTGGGCAGTGCTGTACTTATAACCTTATGACCAACAAAAGCCCAGCTTATACTTCCAGAATACGTGTTTTGAGATCATATGTTTAATTTTTCTAATATTTCGATTGTCACCTGTGCTTCCAAAGTGGTGCGTACAATCCCCAAATCCTCCTTTTTTAAGCTATTATATTCGATATTTGTGCTGACAGGGTGGTCTAGCCTTTTCCTTAATGTCCACATCTATGTAAATATATATAATTGATTATGTCACCGTATTACACCGTAAGGCCAGCACATGTCACTCATCATATCCACAGTGGGGTTTACACGGCCTCTCTTCACCTGATCTTCTCGCGTCTTCTGCTAAAACATTCCAGTCCTTTTTAATGTGCAATGTAATGTATGAAAGAGCCCGGATCTTCTCTTATGTTCACACGTCTGCAGTAGGGTTGGGTTTTTAGGGGTGGGGGGTAATTAAAGGATACACACATGCTCCTTTTTGATGTTGCTTTCCACACCGTTTTAGCAATACCTACACTGACCACCTGGAGGCAACTCGGCTACACAGCAGAAAGAGTCACAGCGTTGGTGAAAGTGTGGTTTTGTGCATTTGTACTGTTCCAGTTGTCTGTTCCAATGGGGGAGCATAAACACAGCTGTTTCCTGGGCCTTGGATAGGTGCTGTGCTGTAGCAGTATTTATGGAGTGAAACAAATCATAGCACCAAAATGACAAAGTGCCCTTTGATGTTCTTCTTGATTATGCACTTTTTTTTTTCCTTTTTCTTTCTGTTTTTGGAAAAAAAAAAATCTAACCTTTTATTGTCTGTTTTTTGCAAGTCTTAACTGAAAGCAAAGAGTTTGCATGCACAAGATTTCCACAGAGCCTCTCTGGGCTTCCTTAAAACATCTGAGCACTGAAACCAGAAATGTAGAGGGGTTTTTTTTCCACAACATTCCCACTTAGTGATTGAATTTTTTTTCTCTCGCCATTTTGTTTATGCATTCGCGTTGCTTCAGATGCTTTCGGAGACCACCTTATTCCACCTCTCCCGTGTTGTTTTGGTCCAGTATTATGGCCATCAAATCTATGCATTCGTGGTGCGTAGGAAACCTGAAAAGGCTTTGCACAGTTGACTTGATGAGTTTATTTGAGATTAGAATTGTGCTGAAGATCCTTGATCTCGTTTTATTATTTTCTGCTGTCACTCCATACTATTACATCACGAGCTCATCAGAGGACGAAAAATAGGAAATTGAGGTTTTCTTGTGGATTTAAGGAAACGTCAGCTTTGCTTAAAATCAGTTCGCAGCTTGATAAAAAAATTCAGCTTTGTGAGCTACAGTTTGCCATTTCTTTGTTCTGTGGTTCTCTCCTTTTTGCAAAAGTGACAGTTCTGTCTTCACATATCTTAAGCATTCCTGAACTACAAATGGGATGCTTTACTAATTACTGATGGGCTTCATGTGGAATAAAGTAAATAATTCAGCAATTGTAAATAAGATCTACAATGATTGTACTGTAGTTTCATAAATCGTATTGATCTACACTTTTTGTAGATATGTGTACTTTTGATGATTTATTAAAAATGAGATTCTTAAACGTGTCTAGTTACGTTTTTCTGTGCAGGAAAAATACTCGAGATGTTTTTGTTTGTTTTGTTTTTTAATATATAAACAATTAGCATTCCATTCAGTCCCGGTACACCTGTTCACCTGCTTGTTGATGTATCTAACCAATCACATGGCAGCACCTCAATGCATTTGTTCAAGATGACCTCCTCAAAATGACAGATGGTGTCCCCTCTGCTGTTCTGCATAAGCCTGAACCACCTCAGCTAGATCGTTAACAAGACTCACTACAGACACCCTCTACAATCATAATCCTCTACATCAAGCTGTATGCCAGGAGTAAATGAGACATGTTGCAATGTCATTCTGACTGGAGAAGTGTAGTCGGATGTAACGAAGAGGGAGAAGATGGTCAGAACTGAGGGGATTGCACTACGAGAAGACAAAGTTGCAGACACAGATAGCTACAATCCCAGAGGCAAATGGGAACCATGAAGAGGCCGTGAGGAAATACCTGTAAAGGGTAAGAGTAAGGCAAGCCCTGAGCAGTCAGCAATAAGGGAAGAACAAAATCTGGGCAGTTCGCACTTACGCCCCACTGATTGTCAGATGCCCGGCTTGGATAATCAGCTGGCCAAAGGAGGAGAAAGGCATCCAGCATCCACCTCTATACATAGAGAGATATAGATAGATAGATCGGTTTTTCATTGTTAACACTGGTTGCACCATGACACCAGTACCAATTCTAAAATCAAATACAATACTGCTGTCTTGGTTAAATTTGAAATTTGTGGTTCTTATAATCAAGTTTCTCTGAAATCTATTTGTTGAAGCTTTCCCTTCCCTGATGTAGAGTTTTGTGTTGCAAATGAATCTGCCATTCTGCCACATGGTAATATGCAAATGTATACGGCGTCGAAGTGGCGCAAAAACTGCAGAGCAGTCTATAGCCTCGTGTTATCACGGGGATCTGGAGAGGTTTAATTATTTCTGTACAAATGAGGAAATTTGTGGAGTGGACATCTATTCAACACCCTCTGTAAGCAAGCGTATTGTCCTCGTGCACTTCCTCCTCAGCCTCACAAACAGGGTAAGAACATGCCTGCAGCCTGAGCTGCAGCTCTCACTTCAGTCAGCTGATGGAAACATTAGGCTGAGGCTACTTGTCCCTGCAGCTTTCTTCTCTCTTGTGTGCCACTGGTTTAGTTTCTTCTCTATCAGTAGTCGGCAGTTTGGGTGCTTTAAGGTTGACAATAGGGGCCTGTTTGCTTGAGGAGAAATCAAAAGAGCTTTAGTGGTTCCCCGATAACTTTCGTCACCAAAAGAGAAACCCTCAAACTTCTTTTTCATAAGATTGCGGAGGAGGTGGAGTGCGTAGGTGGGGGCTCTTTGTGTATAAATGGAGAAGAGCCTTGCAGAAAGATTTGCACCGGAGCTCAACACTTCTGTTTCACACCACGAAGACTTTGACCTTTGTTCTGACTTTTTTTCTTTTTAACAATCGTCAGGTGGATGGTGGAGTTTGTCTGAAGTGGGTGTCCATATTACGGGAATTTTTTTTATTGAATCATAAATCAGTCACTAAGTCACCGATTAACTCTGAAAGCAGGAATTGTTTTTCTTTTTTGTCAATCACACGCTGTATATGAAAACAACTATGTTTTTACTAATGCTAAAATGCTGTGGGATGTGGATGTACTGTATGTCGTCAGGGAGTCTTGGAAATTTCTCTGATGTAAATGGTTTTGGGTAAAAATCTGGCCCCGGAATAACGTGGCACAGCTGGACAGCTGTGATAAATTCCTTTGAGGTTTTTTTTTGTTGTTGCTGTTTAAACTCACTCAGACTGTAGCCTCCCATTTCACTTTTGTTTTATCTCCTATCTGTTAAGTCAGAACAATCATTTGAAGGTCATTTTCTCCACAGCGTTGCGCATGTGCGCTTGTGTGCATACAGCCACGGATACAATCACGACATGTAACGTCTGTTTTCTATGTGTCTCTTTAAAAAAAAACCCCAAAAAAACCCTATTCTACTGCACTTAAAAATGGACTGTACTGTACTTGGAGCGAGTAGGGTTTTGTCCCCGCCCCCACACAGGTTTTTTTAGGTGAGCGAGCTCAGCCGTGTCATTCTATCTCAGAGCTGCCAGACAGGGTGAGTAACTTTCACTACGAGTTTGTATTTAACCCCAGAAGCAACATTATTGAGCTTTATTCCCAAAATCAGCATTCTGTAATGAATTATAGGTTCATATTGCAAATATAAGATGAACTAACAAATATAATTGAAAACGTCTTACAACAGTTACTGCTGTAAATAAAAGTATTAAGGAGTAGACTCGATCTTTTACCTCATCATGGTAAAGAAAACCTGCATTATGTTTGAGATTGTTAAAATGCACGGGAACTAATAATATTTCACCTGAGGAACTGTTGATAGACATCACAGAGCACTTCACCTGAAACAGGAACAATGAATATTTAAAACGTATATTAACTGAGAGCTTTCATACCTGTGTGTGGTTTGTACTGTACGTGTGTCCTTGATGTGCAGAGTCAATAAACTGTCACTTCTTCATTTGCAGGTCTTTGTGCTCAGTGACTTTTCCAACAGCCATAACTGAGGATTAAATGAACCATTACGCAGGAGGATGGAGGGAAGTCAGACGTTTCAGGGTCATTGTGATCCTTACACCTGGTTCACACAGTCTCAGCTCCAGTCTGTCATCAGGAACGGTGTAGTCCCGGAGTGGTTTCATGGCATCATTTCCAGAAAGTAAGTTTATGAGATTTATCATTGTGTTCGCATTATCATTATAAAAAAGGTGAGAACATTAGGGGTAGGTTGTTAGAGCCTTCCAGGACCCTACAACCCCAGAAACAACCCTGATACCTCGAAACCAAAAGGTCATTTCAAATGTGGGCCTTGCATAAATTTCCAATAAAAATGTAAAACCATTAGCGGCAAGATCATTGATGTGAAAGACTAAAACTAAAAATGGGGTTTATATGATACAGTGCACATGTAATACAATATCTGTAGGAGGAACATCTCGCCCTCTGAAGGAACGAATTCGTGAACCTATAAGTTCTGTTAAGAGGAATAATTTAACCAGTCGTGTTAAAAGACATTTTAATGAAAAACATTGCAGCTCGCTTTTATTTTTTATAGGCATTGAAGCCGGTAAGTGCAGTCAAAGAGGTGTTAATATGAACCTTATCAGGAAAAAGACAAAAGCATTCTGAATATTTTCTTTAAAGTTTTTTCTTTTGAGAGTTTATTTCCTGCAGGCATGAAGGAGAATCTATTTTGTTTTTATGTTATTAACTAGATTTTCTAATATAGATTTTTTTTTTTAAATATATGAGTGAATGTGTGATTTGTTCATTTGATTTTTTTTCTAAAGTATACTTTTTTATTGAAACACAACCTGTTTGGTATTTTGTAATGAGCCTGATGAAGGCCCGAGTCTTCACCTCATATATCATTACCTCTCGTCTACTCCAGTGGAAAGAAAACAGTCAAAAATATGAGGAGCTAAGACTAAAAGATATCAGTGTTAATGACCAGCAGTGATTGTCTAACTGACTGAACCTTTTGTAAATGCTTCATATATTTATTAATGTTTATTAAACTGGTAAATGCCACAGTATTCCAATATTTCTATTTCTATGGTTTATGCACTCAGCTAGCATAAGAAAGATCCCTGGTTCCATTCTGGAAGGAGACTCAAATCCAGCATTTAAAAAAAATGTCCAAGTTAAAGTTAAACACACAGAGATACCTGCTGTCGTGAATAAGGGACTTACTTACTTCACTTAATATGAGACCAAACCTGTGCTGCACAATTGCACTGTAAGAGCTGATTATATGGGATGTGTTGCACCATTACCATTAAATATGGCTGGGGGGAAAAGCCTTGTATATTAGTACCTTTAATACTGGTGATACATCAGTTAATGCTGTTGCACAGGAAGAGGGTCACAGGTTTGACTCTACCAGCTGGTTTGCTTGTTCTTCCTTGGACTGCGCTGGTTCTGTGCGGGGACTCTGGCTTCCTTCAACAGCCCGAAGACCTGCATGTTAGACTAGCTGGTGATTGTAAATTGGCTGTGGGTGTGAACTCTTTCTCTATTCATAGCTTCATATATTTGGGCTGTTTACTGAAACAATATCTTCCATTCTGTTTGACTAATATGTGTACAAAAACAGTTTGTAACATATGCCCAAAGGCCCGGCTGATTCCCACTATGATTATCACTAAAATGTGATTCACGTTTTAATGGCATTTGCGGTTTATAAATAACTCCAAACTATAAAATTTAAAGATTGAAGCGCATGCATGAAAGAGGCCTTTGTTTGTGGTGATTTGTGTAGGACAGCAGAGGAACTGCTAATGGCTAAGCCACCGGGTTACTTCCTCATCAGAGTCAGCGAGAGCAGGATCGGCTACACTCTCTCGTATCGGTGAGTGTTTTCAGCATGACAGAAACTTTATTTTTAAACGTATTCGCTCGCGCACTTAGAATCCTGACCCTCCACTTTGTTTACTCTAATGTACTGACCAATTAGTGCTGAGGACCGCTGCAGACACTTTATGATTGATGCACTGGAGAATGGCTTTTACATCATAGTGGGGGAAAACCGGTATCACCGGTTTCTGCAGGACCTGGTTGACTTTCATCGCAGAACTCCCATCATGCCTTTCACTCAAGTGTTGACTGTTCCTTGTGGACAGGTGAGAAAATGTGCTTGTTTACATACCTGTAAGCAGGTGTCAACCGCATGCATACTTTTTTAGTACATTATATAAGCTCAGCAGAAGCTGAGTAAGCTGAGCTAAGTAATATTAGTTTTGCAAACTCGAATAAAACATCTGTGCTGTAACTTTTCTACATCTTCTCAGGCCTCAAATGAAAAGACAGACTATGCAGAACTACTGTTTCGCTCAAGAGCTCCAGACTCCACGGCCAGTTTGCTGCTAAACAACTCCCAGGTTCCCAACATGAATCAGACAGGATCCAGAGAAGATATCCCACCCGCCCTTCCTCACCGCCCAGATTATTTGGGAAACTCACCAATTTTGCCTCAAAAAAGCCAAACAAATAGACTCTACCCTGCTTTGGAAGATGAGTTTCAACACAATACCCCTCCACCTCCAGCACCGGTAAAAAATAGCCTTGAAAACTATTGTTCAAGCTAAAGATCCCCGTACATCTTCTGATCAAGTTAAGGTTAAAAGATTTTAATTTAAAAGGCTTTTCTTTGCCGTTAGCATCCTTTATACAAATCTAAAGAACCCGTTTGGCTCTAAATCTTCATGTGAAAGGATATTTGCTTATGATGATCAGGTTTGATTTAAAGTGAAATAGTAGCATGAATATTTTCTAAATATGATGGACAGGTCCTGAAAACATGTTATCAGTCAGCTACTGAGAAGTCTAGATTTTCTACAAAGTAGAAGTAAATGTATCCCTGAGTGTTGAAGGATTTATGATGATGCACATTTGAGGCTAGGTTTTCATTAACTTAAATAAAATTAAAAAGTTCATCTTTATGTTCACCTGCAGCCTGTGCCAACACCCAGGAAGAGATATACAGGTGATAATCCTCCACCCAGCCAGCCTCCTGAAGTCCCTTCTCGAGACTGCATGGCTCCGAAGCAGAATCAGGCTGTCAGAACAGTCTCTGCACCCGAGAATCTGCCCACGTTTGCAGGCTCCGAACAACCACCCGCTACCAACAACCAGCAAGTGAGGAATCAAGAGGTAAAGCCGTCGGTCGTCATCAACCTAAAGAACCTCAAGAAGAAATTCCAAAAGAAGCGGGGCCCGTTGCAGGATAATTCATACGCAGAGATTAACACTGAGGCAATTGACAGGGGTGAAAATGCTGAGCATGAGTACCAGGAGATCACACAGGGTCTGACCCTTTGTGACCCACCACTTTCCTCCAGCTGCACTCCCGCGAACGTGACTGACGACATGTTACCCTTAGAATATATGCCACCTCCACCCTTTGCTCCAGGCTACTGAGCCAAAGTGCATAAAATATAGTAAATATGGACAGCTCACAGTGATCACCTGAAACTGTAATAAACAAGTGAGTCAAGTCAAGGAAGAGGGTTAACGTGTACATGTGTCCTCATCTGGGCAGTGAATATAAAAGAGGGGAAGTGGTAGGCTCCATGCTGAAAAAATGCTGCATTCTTCCAACCTTTATGTTCCTTTAACTTTATGATCTTTATTCACCTAAAGAGGGACTTAATGTGAAAGCATTGCACCTGTCTTTCATGATGTCTCTACAACTGGCTAATGCATCAGTTCCTTCAGAGTTTATTAATTGAATCATTATGTGTGTTTCTTTTTTTGTATAAGATAACAGAGGCGTGATAGCGGCCTCATCCTGTTTTCTGTCTTTATGCTAAGCTAAGCTAACCCAACAGAAGCCACGGCCTTATATTCCTTTAACTTTTAGGTCGCATGGAATATTTATTAAGCATAAAATTATAAAACTGCCTCCTTCATGCAAATGTATTTTGTGCCAAATTATATATTCCTTTGTTTAATGTTTGTAAAGCTTTATACAGATAGAAAATGTTACATTAAAATAAATAATGCATTAAATTTGTTACATAGATGTCTACCTGAAGGCAAATTTCTGCCATCTTTGCATGCATGCTTTCAAATTGAGGTTAAAGCTTTTCATACGCTTTTGTACATACATACATTTGGTAGGATAGTAAAGTCTAAATGTGCTCAGGGGAAGTTTTGCGTAGCATATGCAAACAAAAAATAAAGGCTGCTTTGAATAAAGTTGGCATGATGCTGCATCACATGCGGATGTGTGACAGATGCTGAAAGAGAGAGAGAACACCCGAACTGGTCAATTTTTCACAGGTGGAAACGTACAGGTCCAGTAAATTTATCTTTTAGAAACTGCTGCGTGCGATTAAAACATTATTTTGATTTAATGTCAAATAAAATGATAGATAGATAGATAATAAAGCTAAAAAAAATCACTTATAATGTTAGTTCCTTATTCATTCTTTATGAGTGTGTCATGATCACCCAGTGTTTTATCGAGTCTGCAGTCTTTATTACATGACGCCCATTTTGACCTGTTTTTTGTTTTTTTTTTGTTTTTAAATCATCATCTTTGGTGTTTCAGATCATGTGTATTGTAATCCCTCCACACTGTACTGACAGAAAACTCTAGTATCATTACAGACTACCATCTAGTGGTAGAGAAACACACAGGGTGCGTGCACAATAAGTACTGTAACAGTGTCAATGTGTCCGCCTTTGAATGGTTACTATTTTCGTGTTTTCCTTTATTACTTTAAATTAGAAGGAAACATTTACTAATAGCTGAGGCTATTTTAAACACATATACACTTTTCGTTAGATTTTTTTTTTCTAGAGGAAATTGACATCTATCTATGTGAATGAGCGCAAAAGTAAAGCCAAGCAAAGTGTTCTAACGTACAAAATCCGTGATCAAAGTCGGATTAATTTTCGACTAAGTGCGATCAAGAAGACCGTATCGACCGAGAGGTCACTGTTCGCCAATTCGATATAAGGAAAACAGCTGTGGGTTTTCGCCTGAGCAAAGGAAGACCAATAATCCCGTAATGAGTTCGATTTGTTTCCATTTCTGTTCAGAGTCATAACGGGACCACTGCCAGCATGTAAACACCGCCCTCCTTGGCTACAAAGGTGAGCCAAAACACGCGAACCCGTGACATCATCCCTAAAGCCTCTGGTTTCCAGCTAGGGATCTTCCTGCTAGTTTCATGTACGGATCTAGGAAGTAGTCCCGCTATCTGAATCGACTTGTCTTTAGGTTTTTTTTAAACAGCAGAAGCGGAAAGTTTCTTCTCTATATAAGCCAAACAGCTCAGCCAGAGTATGTCTTTCGTCCCAGGTCAGCCGGTGACTGCTGTTGTGGTAAGTTTGGGGACTGTGGCTCTCCGCATTTGACCGCACTCTATTGTTCAGCTTCTCGCCCGACTTTAACATCAAGCCGTGTCGGTGCAAACTCTGAATGAACTAATGTTGGGTAACTATACGCGCTAACCAGCTAACTAACGTTTTTGCTAACTGCAGGGCGACTTTCTTTGTTTAGCTAAAAGCAAGTTGGGAGTGGGAGCAGCTGAACAGATATGAACACTTTATGTGCCCAGTAATGTTACATTTAACCGAATAACTCATTAAATCACCGCAGCAAATAACTGGACACTGACGCGGGACACAAAGGGTGACACTTTGTTGACCGCTAATTAAAAGCCAACCGAGTTTATCGTCAGAAAACTGCTGTTAATGAAAATGGGCGTCACCACCTTTCAGCCTTGCTGCTCTCCTACATGTAGCCTCGCAGTGTTTCAGCTATTGTGTGTTGGCAAAATGTCACAACTCCCGTTTTGTACAGTTTTGTCGGGCAGTGCTCCAAAGCTGAAGCTCTAGCTGGAGATGGACAGCTGGGGTTTTAGCACGCGTGTGTGACGAGCACTAAATTATCAGTACTGGGAAGTGTGAGCAGTTAGCTGATAAGTCAAGTCAAGGTTTTCAGAGTCAAATCTAGTTCACTCCTTGTTTAACTTTATATCGGGTGAGAGCTTTGATAAATCACTGTTGCTTGATCTTTTTTGCTTTTATTTTACATTTGCAGCTCCACATTTATGCCGTCAGAGTCCCTTTGTATAAATAGACTGAAATATTGATATGAAAGAGGCGTTGCGTTTGATTGGTCCGGATCAAACAAAACAGCAGTCAGTGATTTGTGGGGACTGGGATGAGAGGGAGCCCAAACACACCCAGTGTATCCACCTTGCTCCCTCCATCTATCCCCTAGTGTCAGAGTGTGCAAGGGGCAGTGAAGTTATTTACACTTTTACTAATGTAATGTATTATTTATTTTTTAAAATGATCATTCGGTTGTGCCCCTGCTGACTGACACACACCACACCTCAAGCCACTCCCTGTAATGAAACATTATAAGATAGAAGTCCTGACTTGTGCAATAATGGCACTACTGTACTCTCATTGTTTTTCGTTGGAGGCCCTTGAAGTGGGCGTGGATGTGGGTGTGTCTAAATCCCCGTTAATTTTTCAGACATTTTTGAGTCATGAAGGAGATAGTCACATAACATTGTCCCAAAAACAAAGGCGAGCCGATGCTCTCCATGTTTAACTCCCCCCCCCCCCCCCCCACCGCACACAC
>VUQR01018231.1:0-11598 GCA_015108515.1 Hemichromis elongatus | reverse complement strand
GTGACTAAACAACTCGGCACAGTCACAGAAAGGAAGACTTCAGGTTCACATAAAGTCCTGCTGACTGCACAGACATGTACCAGCTGATGTGTTATAGAGCAATAAGACTTAGATACTGGCTTGTACACGTTCACCGTTTCTTTTATTAACATATTTCTGACCATTACAGTAACTTTGTTGTGAGAGATGTGTCCTCTGTACCCTAACATTTAAAGACAGACCAGGCCTCTGTCCATTTTTCTTTAATTTGTATTGTGCCAAACGTATTGATGCCTTATTCAATTAGTTCATTGACTTTAGATATAAATATTTTTAAATAAGGTAACGCATCCATATCCGGAGCCCAGAGTTAGTTTTTCTGAAGGAAATATTTGCCTTGGCGAATGTCATGAACTTGGGTGTGACAGCCTGAAGTCGAAGCAGAAGATTATAAAACAGTTATGTTACTTTTGACAAATTCAGTCGAAGACATCACTCCCATCCTCTCTACGTCGCACTTGCCACAGCTGATTTTTAAACTTCAAAGTTTTACATGGCTCACGCCGACCTACATGACAGATGTAGTCGTTTTTAGGGTGCTTCAGGGTCAGACTCCCCAAACTGTTACAAAAGAAAATCAGGTATTTTCTGTTAGATCTCTTTACCAGAAGTAGTAGTATTTATCCCTCCTAACACATGATTTTATCCTGGTTTTACTTTAATGTACAAAAATAATTTGATGTTTAGGATCAACCCATAGAAACTCTGTTATGCCAGTGTATTCTCGACACTTTAAGCACCTGAAGCTTTCCCCCTGGGATCCTCCTCCTGCACTACCAGAGCTCCAGACTGGCAGTATTGGGGGGCAAAGGCCACCTTTTTAAATGTCCTTCAGGGATATTCTGTATTATTTTGGACTTGTTAAATCTGACCTGCTCTCCAATTGTGGGGGGAAAAAAAAAGAAATGTTGAGTTGTCTGTTTTCACAGGGCATTTATGTGACCAGGATATCACCTAAGGGACCAGCAGACTTGGCCGGCTTGAAGATAGGAGACAAAATAATGCAGGTGTGTGCCGAAATAAAGTTTTTCTTTTTAAACGGTAGATCCACAAGATGGCGCTGTGTGCCTCGGGAGCAGTGCTGTGATGACTTTCACTTTTGGTATTTGGGTTTTTTTTTTTTTTTTTTTTTTTTTTTCAAAAATTTGAGACTTGGAAAATAAAATCATTTTAATTCTTCTTGTGTTGTTATCATGTGGTTGCCATGGTGTTTGTCTTTTGGAGCAAACCAACAGATTCGTTTTAGTATCTCAGTCACATCCTTATTTTTTTTTTTTTAAGTTCTCCTCCTCCCTTTCCTTATCGCTCACCTCTTCAGAAGCACATGCAGTATGAGCACCAACTGCTGTTTGCATGACAAGGCTGATAAGGAAAGATACTGTTCAGAGTTTTAGACCATGATATTAAATTGCCCTTTTCAGTGGTTTGCTGTTTTTCACAGTTGTGTGACTCTGTTAGACAGTGTGCGTGATTTCTCAAGTCAAGCCCACCATAAATCTGATAATTACGTTAATTTGGGTTGGGGGTTTTTTCAGCATGTCTCAAGTACATGGATACACACAGTACATGTGGTACGCCTGTGGTATCAAGGTTTTATGAAGCATCAAGTGCCTTGCTTCACTGGGCACTTTGGAAAGGCAGATTGTCCCCAGAAAACTGTAAGATTGAAATCCCAAAGGTCAGCTGCACTATGCATAAACAGACATGATCCACTGGCCCGGATGTTTTCAGCAGCACGCGAGGCAGCTCACAGCCAGATAAACATAAATCAGAAACAGTGCCAGTCAGAACCTTTAAGCCTTTGAGCACCATCTGGTTCTGAGCCTATCCAAGAGGAGCAAATCCCACCAGGTTAGGAAGGACAGGAGGATAAACCAGAAAGGGAGAGATGTATGAGGATATGGATGTATGTGGATGGCGAGAAAAAATTACTGCAGGAACAAAGTGAAAAGCAAGAAAATAGTGTTCTTGTTAATTCCGCAGTTAATTAATCCCGATTTTTAAACCTAACAAGATACTATGCATTACAACTGAAAATCAAAAATTTCATACATATTTTGCAGAATGCAAACACGAATAAGAGGTACAGACACCTGTGTTAAAAATGCTCCAGTAAAAGTTCAGTCTTGAATCAACTTCTTTATTCCAGTAAAAGTGAAAAAGTACAGGATGTGAAATGTGCTCAAAGTAAGAAAGTAAAACAGCCATTTTTGTTACCTGTCTCAGGCTGAAGCAACGTGGACAAATGAATGGAATAACAACTTCCACAAATGACGCATTACTGGGGGAAACACATTATTCTGTTGTTTTAATAGTTCAATGAGAAGGCTTCAACAATTGGTTAAAAAAAAAGCCTCAATACACTGCCCAAGAAACTGGAAAAACTAAAGGCAAATAAATGTGATGCTTTCTGCAAGTGTAAATATATTCAGCAGCATAAAGACTAACCAGACTGAAGGAAATAAGGAAATGGAAGGGACAATAAAAGTTTAAATAGCAACAACAAACAGCTGAGCCATGATGCTGCAGTGACTTCTATCTTGGACTGCTATTATAGCACAAAGAGAATTCATAGAAAGCTTCAAATTCATTGATTACTTCAAAGATTTGAATAAGTGCATCACCCACCGCCAACAACAACACCTGGATGGATAGTGAGCAATGCAACTGTTTACTATACTTACATGACCTAAATTTTTGTGAGCGCAGCAACAAATAAATGGAGTTTAATTATTGACCTCTTTTCTGACACAAATTTATGCTGAAGTGATTTGCTTTAGCAGCAGCACTTTCGGATGATAAAACTTAATTGTCTGTAGCTAAATGATTTATGAGCTATACTTAAATGATGCATAAATACAAATTACATTTAAAAGGGGGGGGGGGATTCCAGATTTGAAAAAAAAAAAAAAATGTGTGGCTTAATAGTGGAGGAAAATCATGTGATTGAAAGCCACGATCTTACGCCATATAACCACTACATCTCACTCTCTCTGTAGAATTTCTTGCTCTTGATACGGCTCTATCTTAAGCGGCCTGAACAGACCCGTGATCGAACATGTTCATCAACTGTTTTCTAAATCATGAAACCGAAGTTAAAAGAAGGTGCAGGTCTAGTTTTCTCCCAGGATACTTGAATTACAGTACGCTGAAAGGTTGCTATGGATTTTTTGCCAAATCATGCCAAATATATTACTGCCTACTGCTTCCTAAATCAGAACAGCCTTGTTAAAAGGATCCATTATACCATGTTAATCATCAATGCAAACTAACCTATTGATGCAAAAGTAAAAAGGTCATTTTCTGTACTTCAGAAGACATTACCTAGATATGTTGGGAACAACAGCGAAAGAAAGCCAATAGCTGTACGCTAATTAGTGACTATTACTATTATATCAAATCCCACAACCACTGCAGTTCACTTCCTATTCTACAACTGCTGATTTTGCACAAATTTGCACAAATAAATGTTAATTGTCATTGTATGAAATATTATGTGGTAGCCATGTATGTATATGTAGAAAACCTTTAATCATACACCGTATTTTTCAGCGTACAAGGCGCACTTAAAATCCTTTAATTTTCTCAAAAATCATCAGTGCGTCTTATAATTCGGTGCACCTTAGTAATGAATTCTGATTGTGCTTACTGACCTCGAACCAATTTTATGTGGTTTTAGTACGACTTTGGTGAGCTGCGAAGCCGCAGCACTTAATGGAATATCGGAGTATTACGGCTACCGTAGTTAGGAATCCTCGCAGATTCAGAGTAATCTGGGTCCAAAGAAAAACCTTGCATAAGATAACTAGTCAAATCTAATAAAACCCATTTAGTACGTTTGGTTTTTAAGTGCTTTTAAACTTTAAAAGCTTTATAAAACATTTAAAAGAAGCTAAACTTTTGCTGATTTAATTTTTTTGCAGGTTCTTTGAGTGTAATCTCCTACAAAGAAGTATTAGGGCCATGTTAAGAAAAAAGTTATTAATCTTTTTGAGAATAAAGTCAAAAAATTTCGAGAATAAAGTCATAATTCTATTTTGAGAGAAAAAAATATTTTCAAAAAAATTCAAAGTGCGAAGATTACGGCTGTTGCTTCAAAACAAACTGCCACAGTTGCTGTACCCTCTGAGTTAGGCTACATCTACACTAATCTGGATACATTTGAAAACAGCGCTTTCTTCTAAAACTGCCCCACGTCCACACCATTGTTTTCAGTCATTTCCTTAGAGTTTTTCATCCACGCTAAATCACTTACGTTCCTGTTCTGCACGTGCATGAAATGTCAGACGATTCAACCTGTGCCATTTCCATTTGCCGTATATTTACTTTATGGCTCTTTGAAGCGTCGCTGACGAAGATAAGCTATGTGGAGCATGTACTGAACTGATATTTTAATTAATTAACTTCTGTCAAAATTGAGAGCAAACAAAACAACTACTGTACAATGCTGCTGTATGCCATCTAAGTTGAATTGCTCACATGACTGCATCACATGACTAAAATGCGTCATCATTTTTGAAAGCCTCCGTTTTCGCAGTCCACACTGCGCTGCAAAAACAGCGTTTTCAAATGTATCTGGATTAGTGTAGACGTAGCCTAGGCCAAACGGAGAGAAAAATATGCATTTTCAAACAAAAACATATTCGTGTAAACATGGACTTAGTGAAATAGTTCTTAAGATTTTACCATTTAGTTACACGGAAGGAAATTATTTCTCTTTTAGCACATAAACATATTGTGGCGATAAGTATGACGATGTTGAAAAGATGGTGCAGAAAGCTGAATCTGGTCAGTCAACATTGGAAGACTGGATTTGTACAAAACGGAATGGCTAGCAACAACAGTAATATCCACATTACAGCTTTTTCTCAAAACAGTGTTTCAATTTTTTGTCAAAATACAATTTCGACTTTTTTTTTAAATAGATTTTTGACTTTAATCTTGAAATTACGAGTTTTTTCTCAAAATGATCAACAAGACATTTTTTCCTAATCTCACCCTAATGTCCCTCTCCGAAGCTTCATGACAATATATTGGAACTGAAACAATGAAGATGCAATTTATTTGTTTTGATATTTGAAATAATCTTTAAAATAATCTGAATGTAATGTTTTACTATTTTTACACGATCCTTTATTGGTTTGTAGATGTAGATGATGACTGTCAGAAGCATTTTAACCATGAGCATAAGGAAAAACTGTAGCCACTCCTTTAGGATAAGAGATAAGAGTGAGATAAGTGAAATTCTTGTGTGCAAGCTTCACAAGCAACAGAAGTGTGCAAAATACAATACAATAACATAAGAACAAGCAAAATATAAGCCACTGAAGGAGCTGCTCAGAGCTGTCAGAGTCTCCTGTATGGGGTGGGAGATGTTGTCCAACAGGGATGACAGCTTAGCCACCATTCTTCTGTCACTCAACACCTGTTCAGTCTCATTCTGTCCCCTGCAGAGATGCTGCCGCCACCAGCAGACCACACCGTAAAAGATGGCTGAGGCCACCACAGAGTCATAGAAGGTCTTCAGGAGTGGCCCCTTCACTCCCAAAGACCTGAGCCTCTGCAGCAGGTACAGCCTGCTCTGCCCTTTCCTGCAGAGGAATGCCTTGGAGGTTGCAGTGGAGGATGTTTGTGCCTGCGGAAGTCTACCATCATCTCCTTGGTTTTCCTAATCTTGATCTGGAGGTAGTTCTGCTGGCATCAGTCTACAAAGTCATGGGTCAGTTCTCTGTACTCCCTGTCGTCCCCATCAGTGATGAGGCCGACTATTGCAGAGTCATCAGAGAACTTTTAAAGGAAGCACTGGGTGGAGTTGTGAGAGAAGTCTACAGTGTAGATGGTGAAGAGGATCAGAGCCAAAACCATTCCCTGTGGGGCACCCGTACTGCAGACGACTCTGTCCATCACACAGCCCTGAGTTCTCCCATACTGTGATTGGCTGTGGTTGGTCGGTCGGTGAAGTAGTCCAGTATCCATGTAGTGAGGTGATGTGATTTAACACTTTGTCAGGCTTTTTCAGTAGTTATGCTTGGATCTTTATGCATTTAGATCTCAGGCAAATAAATACATACTTAATTGGTTTAAAATTAGAAGTCTGAGTTGTCCTATGAAGAGTTTTCCACTTTTTAATTGAAACGGCCCTAAGTTTCTGGCACAGTATATTTTTTTCATTGTTTATATGGACCATGAAGGGCTCTCCAGTCAGCGTTGGTGTACTGGACTCAGTTTGATCAGCAAGTACAACTACACCTATGGCCCTAATCCCTGGACTAATCCAGGGTAACAAAAAACAAAAACAAACTGTCCATACTTGCATACATCTTTAAATATTACATACAATTAATTATAACAGTTTGTTTATTGACTTCCAGAGCAACATCATCAACCTTAAACTTTTCAACTCATTTTTGTCATATGTAAGAATTCTCTGAATTGTGTGCTATGTGGCTTTCAAGGTTTTGTTTTTGGAATGGTATAAATAATAATACACAGTAGATGATTACTTTGATAAAACTGCCTTTGCGGGCTAGCATTTTCTATCAGTCTCCTGGGACCTATTATCTTGGTGTAATTACTACTGAAAATTCTAAGGGAACTATTTGTCCTTTTGCTAAGTATTAATCATACTTCCTCGTGCCTGTAGGCTGCACAGCTCTGCAGCTTGATAAATTATTATCATTGAAAATGTGGAATTTTATCACTGAATAGAGATAACACATTTCTTTTTGCACTCAGGTTCATCTGTGAGCTCATCCCCAACTCGAATCATTGTTATTGTTACTCATTGATTAAAAATTGCGATGTGTGGACCATAAACTTTTCAGCTTCCGAAGTGGGTTAAGACAGAAAAACTTTGAAAGACAGACAAAGACAAACAAAAACAAAGACAAATAAAAATAACTGTTCTTGAAAACCACCTTGTGAGTTACACAACTAAGAGACACCAACAGTGAAGCTCAGTCACCAAATTAGGATTAAAAATTATTTAGTTCTGGTCTGCCAAGGTTATAGTCATTATTTAGACAGGCACTACGTTATTCAAGGCTTTAAAGACAGATGTAGGTGGTTGTATTTAATTGCCTCATCATGTGGCAGAATCATTTTCATAGTCTTGAATTGAGCAAACAATCATTAGGTCACATGTTGTATTAAATATTGCTATTTGTGTATATATATTTGACAAGAACAAAGAAATGAAGACCTTTTGTATGTTTGTCTTGTTATTACTATGTGTGTGGTTGTGTGGGTTTAGTTTCTAGTTTTGCCCATTTTAACATTCGACAGCAATCCTTGGTTGGCACCTTTAAATATTTGCACGAACAGGCTTGTTGGTGCACTCTTCTCTGTGTGCATTTATCTGTGACTGAAATCGTCTTCTTGTGTGTTTATCTAACAGTGTGCGCTCAGCCACACTTGTAGTGATCTGCACTGGAGCCAACAAGCAGGCATTCTCACTGCATCCTGCATTTGTCTATTGAGGTCAGCTGTCCTCGTAACCTACCAACACTGCAAATGCAGCAAATAAAACCTGACGTTGGTAAGTAGTCCTCCCCACACTTTGTGCAGGTGGCCCTGCAATCAGTTGTCCTGGCTTTTAAATGGGGCTGACTGTTCAAGCACCATAAAATGCACAGGGCAACAGAATTCCAATTGCTTTTTTTTAATCTATATGTGGCCGGCAATCACAATCACAATCGTTGACTATCATCCTCTTTTTGTGATTTTGTTCTTTCAGTACATGCACTTAAGGCTGGCAGGTTATTAATATGGACGACTCCACAAACGCTTCAAAGTATGGAAAGAGATCCGTTTTCATCACAGCTACACAAAAAAGGACCGGAACTTCAAAACCTATTTTCTCAGCTGCCAAGGCATAAGTGAAAGACATTTGTTTGTGTCAAACAGGTGGCAGTGATACTTTGAGCCACTCACCATCGTCTTTAGAAAAAGCTTACTGTACGCTCTGTGGCACAGTCTCACACTTGAATCAAAATGATTGTGTCACAGTCAATGTCATGCCCAGTTTTCTTTTCTAGACACACGAGTTTTCACTTTGTGGCTAGCTCAAAGAAAATGGCCACACATTTTAGCTCTTTTTAAATGGTTGTCAGTTGTACTGCATGAGGGGCGAAACATAAAAACAGCATGACAAACTGGGCCAAAGACTAAACATGTCCTACTCTGTGATATAGACTTAATATTTTACCATCACTGCTTTCCTGTTTCTCTTGCTTTTAGTTACATGCTTTTCTGGGACTTTGCATTAATCTCCTAAAGCCTGTACCTGCTCTTATGCTAAGTGGGTATGTATGAGTTAAATCACATCCACATTTCACCTTTAAATGAATCAAACAGAGTTCCACTGCCAATGGAGAAAATTGTCTCTATTCAAGGGTTTTTATATACATATACATGGGGTAACGAGAAGCGATTAACACCTCACGACCAGCTGCCGATCATCAATCATTTAAAAAAAAAAATCAAACCTGTTTGAAATCCTGTCGCCCCTCGTGAGGGTGTAAACGCAGCATCTCACGCGCAAACGCAGAGATGAAAGTGAAAAGACGGAGCAGCACAGCAATGCAGCGTGTGATCTCGATACAAGCGACGGAGCCACAACTTGTAGAACTTTGGCAAGCTCATCCGAGCCTTTTCGACGTGGCCTCACAAAATGATCACGACCACAACAACCGTGAAAAGAGTTGGATACATATTGCTGCTCAATTGCAGCTGCCTGGTCAATGTTTTTCATTAGCAATTTAGCAAAGTTGATGGTGGGGTGTGTGTGTCTGTGTGAGTGAAAGACGGAGAGGGAGAGCGAGAGACAGATTTTGTGTTATAACCTTCATGTTACGGACGCACAGTGTGAGCACTCAGGTCGCATTAGAGCATCGAGCTGTATAGTGTGAGACCTTGCATCGTGACCTATGAACTTCTAACCCCTGCGATTCAATTGTACAGTTTGAGCAGGAGCTGAATAACGCGACTGAAAAATCCGCACTGTGTCTGCCCAGCATTAGGCAGTGTATGAATAGTGCAGTGCATAATAATTTACATAGTTTATACTTAATTTTTATCATCATAACTGTGATGATCTTTGTTATCCAAATGATCACTTAAATTGTCCTTGTGTAATTGTTATTTGTGTGAGTTATTAAGATACCATACTCTTTCATATCTATTATTGCACTTCCTGTTCTGGATTACTCACAGCCATGCAAAACAACTTTCCTACTCTCAGCACAGTCAAAGTGCACGACTAATACATCCTATCATATGAGGTGTAGTCTGAAATATAAGACTGTGTTGTATTTTTTCAACACTTTGGGCAGGCCTCTGATCATTCTATCAAGGTCCTCTATCTTCTTTTTTCCCTTTTGCTTTACTTTGTACTGTTTAGTCCTGAGTTTAGCTGTTCATCCACACTTCTAGAGTGACTTCTCCTGTCTATCCTTCTCCAGTTTTCCCATTTTATGATAATTGTGGTAAACAGGTGACTGGGAACAAAATCCCATGATTGCCACAGGCTCAGAGACGTAAAAAGACAAATTGATCAATGGAGATTACTGCTTAATAGGCATGAAAACAAAATATACAAAAAGCTTGTAAATGAATGTAAAATAACATAATCAAACTGTGGGGAGTGATACAGTATAACTGAATTCACTATACCTGATTTAATACATCTGGGAGGCCCACAAATGTTGAAAAAAATGATAACAAATAATATGGATGACAAACACTGAAAAAATGTACAACAGCACTTTGCTTAAACAACATTTTTTGCATCTGGTATTCTTCTGTCAAGTTCCGCAAGTGATTTATAGATTTTAACTTCATGGTTTATGCACCAGCATACACAGCAGTTCACGGCAATGTTATGCTTCTCTAGCGACCTCATTGCTGTTTGCCACTATGGCTCTCTACAATGATTTTAAGAGACAGCTTTATGCTCCTTGTATCGGTGTAGGATAGTAATACACTTGAATCTGAGATTGCAATCTTCAGTGCTCTGCAATACATAAATAATTTAATTCATGAACCCTGTTTTTTTCTCACATGTCTAAAATTATTCTGTACTCTGGAAATCTACAAGCTGTTCATGTGTACTCTAAATCTTCTTCTATTAAATGTATCATAAACTGAGATCCAAAGTGTATCTGAATGCTGACAGGGGGAAAGCCACCAATTCTTTTCTCCCCCACCTCCTGACCTCTCTCTCTTTCTCAAGCAAACACACAGACATACAAAAGCACAGTCATGCTCTGTTCACGTCTTACTACATCTGAGGATAATTAAATTTTAAACCATGCCCATCACTGAACTGAACTTTTATTACAACAGACAGGACACTGCTAGAATTAATTGTTCCAGCCAGTCGTTGTGTTGCAAGCACATAGCAGCCAGAGTAAGACGGTATAAAGAGTGGAAGGAGAGAATTAAAAAGACTGCTAAACAGGATTAAGGTCTCATGTGTTACCCACTTCAGAAATCAGCATGAAACAAAAAGCTGTGAGTAAAACTACATTTAGGGAGGTCAACTATCATTATATTATACTATGGTATAATAGATGATAATAGAGATGCTCAGCTCAACAAAATCTAGTTTCTGCCTAGAGTAATATTTTAAACAAGAAATCCTGAAATGAATGAATGAACTTATATTTATCACTTGCAGTTACCTGCAGTGAAATTGGACCCCTTGCAACCGCACATATATTACACAAACATCACAATGGGAAGACGGGTCAAAACAGGTAACTTTTAGGGAAAAAAAACAAATACAAATACGGTACAAATGTACCGTATATTTTGGGCTATATGGCACACTTAAAATCATTTAATTTTTTTAATTTTCTCAAAAATTGACAGTGAGCCTTATGTATGAATTCTGGTTGTGCTTACTGATGTCGAACCGATTTTATGTGGTACACGGCACCCAAAAATCTGTCAAAAAGGGTTTTAGTATGACTTTGGTAAAAAACTTTAAACATTTAAACCATTTTCAACCATCATTTCAAACCAAACTTTAAACCATTGCTTGATGGATTGTCGGCGCATTACAGCTACCATATCAAATCAAAAATCAAATCAAATTTTATTCGTCACATACACAATCATACACAGTACGATATGCAGTGAAATGCTTTGTACAACTGCCCGTGACCTTAAAATAAAAGACTACGAAATAAAGAATAAATATGGAAAGGAAAACAAAGATAAATTTAACTAAGAAAGAATAAACAAAATGTAGAATTAGAATAAAATAACATAACATAACTGTACAGTGCAAAATATGCAATAAAGAGACATATATGAAAAAAAAATAGAAAATAAGAGACAGCTGTGTTGTACAATACCAAATATACAATATAAGAAACGGGTTTAAATAAATAAATAGAAATGGAACGGGTTAAGTGTTTAAATGTTTAAAGTGACTGTGCATCCGGGTAGCAGTACAGTGTGGTGGACTGATTAAGAGAGCGTATCGCCTGCGGGAAGAAGCTCCTCCTCAGTCTCTCTGTGTTGGTCTTCAGGGAGCGGAATCGCTTTCCTGAC
>VUQR01018230.1:0-18650 GCA_015108515.1 Hemichromis elongatus | reverse complement strand
GCAACCCTTCCCATGAGTGAAATGGGTAGAGGTTTCCATCTAGCTAGATCACCTTCTATTGTCTTTAAAAGTGGGATGTGGTTTAAGTTATTTAATTCTGCAAGCTTAGGAGATATATTAATACCTAAATATTTAATATTTCCAGATTGCAGTTGGGTAGGTGAGGAAGTATGGGAAGAGCAATTAATGAAGAACTGTAGATTTTGACCAGTTAATTGAATAATCTGAGACTCTTGAGAAAGAGTTTATCAATGCAATTACCTCAGAGAGATTGGTTTGTGAGTTTTGTAGAAAAAGCAACACATCATCAGCATAAAGGCTGATTTTATGTTCTATATTCTTACCTTTTATACCCTTAATTGTTGTAGCCTGTCTAATTGCTGCTGCTAGTGGTTCAATAAAAATCGCAAATAATGAAGGGGAGAGTGGGCATCCCTGCCTGGTGCCCCTCAGGAGATAAAAGCTGGAGGATGTTTGGTCATTTGTTCTGACACAAGCTGTTGGGGAATTATATAATATTTTTAACTAGTTTATGAAAGAGTTTCCAAAACCGAGTTTGCGTAAGGTTGCAAATAGAAAATCCCAGTTGACTCTGTCAAACGCCTTTTCAGCATCGAGAGACAATATTGTGGTTTCAATATTTTTATTGCAAGAGTAGTCTATTATATTAAATAATCTACGTGTATTTGTTGATGAGTGCCTTCCTTTGATGAAACCAGTTTGGTCAGGATGAATTCAAAGGGGAGTTATCTTGTCTAATCTCTTTGAAAGAGCTTTGCAGATTATTTTGAGATCGACGTTTATAAGGGATATTGGACGATAGCTTGAGGGATATACAGGGTCTTTGCCTGGTTTTAGTAAGAGACTAATATTAGCAGAATTCATATTTGGTGGTAGTCTGCCATTTTCCTTGATTTCCTGCAGCATTCTGTGAAAAATTGGTGCCAGAATTGTCCAGAATTCTTTGTAAAATTCTGCTGGAAAGCCATCTGGGCCTGGAGCCTTATTGTTGGGCATACTTGTTAGTGCTTCCTGGAGTTTTTGTCCCACAATTAACACATTTTGTGGGACAAAATCAACTTTGAGGTCCGTTACAGGCTGCTTGCATTACATTGGAAAAAAACACTATATCCCTCTTTTGTTGAGGTCAGTCTCATCATATCAAAGGCTACAGAGCAAACATTCAATTTTAATAACTGACAGCTAAAGCAGTGAGCGATTCAACTGGAATTGGGCACAGTACCAGCAAAGGTATGACTCATCAGCATCGCCACAAGTCTGTTTATCAACACTTCCTCTCCCCTCCCACATAAAGTGGCCTGCAACCACCTAACCCTGATATAACCCAATCAGTTTTACATCTGTTCGCGTGGCTTCTTGTTAGTTGCTTCCGTGTCACATAGAGAGGTGAGTTTGCCTCTGGGCTTCACATCGCACACAGAATGACAATACCTACTTGTCTTATTAATTTAACAAGGGGAAAAAGAGAGGAAATATGCTGCAAAGCATCTGCATGAATATAATCTGCTCAGACAAAATGGCCTAATGTGTCTGAAGTGCTTGCATTGCAGATGTAGCTTCATAAAAGGAAATTTGGCAGACCCTCTGTCTGTTTGATGGCTAATCTGTCTGACAGACCACAGGCCTCATCTGCAGAACGAAGTGCCACAGACTCCATCTGCTTAACAGCGCAGCAGCGCACTCTGCTGGTGAGTAATAACACAAAATTCAAACACATCTGAAGATGATTAAAACAAAAACATTCACCTCTTTTTTTAAATAATTTTTGACCATTTGCCTAAAAGTATTAAAATCAGTGTTTGCAGCATGCTGTTGTTCAAAAACTTTGGGATTTTTCCTCTTTGACTGGAAGTGATATTTATCCAAAATGGGTCACAGTTTTTTCAAAACTGGTTATTACCCCCCACCCTCATCACTCTGTAATGTAGTGGTTGCATAAAGCATGTTAATGTCAGCCCTCCCTCAGTCAGCCCTGACACCCAATACCTTTTTGTTTTTTCAGTCTCCGCCACCTGTTCTCAGCTGTCAGACAGTTCAGAGTGAGACTCAGCTGCCATTTTTGTGGATGAACAACAGCTCTGTGACAAAGGCTTCCCAGCACTGCCCAGGGGACCCCAAATGTTGAGGCAGGTAGGTCCTTATTTCAATTAGGGTTTGACTTTACAGCCTAAACACAAAAGAGATTGATCAAGAATAGAAGACAAACATCAGGGCTTTCCTTTTTGTGTATTTATATAGTGTGTGTCCCATTTGTCTGCTGGTACCATTGCTTTATCTATTTATAGGCCTGGAAGGGCATTACCTCAGTGTCCGTTGAGAAATGTCATGCAACACGTAAGGGCCTCGTTGTATTCATTTGTAAATGTTAAGGTCAGAAAACTGCTTCAATTTAATGCAAAAGTGGCAAAATTGACCTTTTACTGGTATCATTTTATGCAGTCAAAACCGAAACCCAATAAGACGTCAGGATTTTTTTTGTGGGGGAAGGAATATTGATAAGAACAACTGTGATAAGACAGCGATCCAATGCATTATATTGGATTTAGAACATTTTCAGAACTTAAGAAACCGCATGAACATCCCTAAAAAAGCTGAACTGGTCTCCGACTGCAGCTTTTTGTGATCTTTTTGTGATGCTAAAACATTAGAAATTAAACTTAGTTGCTACTCCCATGTTCCTTCTACTCCATCTCTCTCAGGGAAGAAATGGAAGAGAGCTATGAAACATTTGAAGAGGAGTTATGGCCACCAAGAGCAGATCCTCCTCCACAGAAACCTGTTAGGCAGATCCGCAAACCAGGTGGCGACACACACACACACACACATACACACTGAATCGTTAATGATTATGCATAAATTATTTCTTCCATTGCAAATACAGGATATGCGTACAACTCTATAAATACTAGAGAACAGCAGCACAGGGAGCCACCGAAATATGACTCCTGGTGGAAAGCAACACAGTGATAATGAGCCACAGCCATGCTGGATGGATCATTTCTCTTACAGTGGGGTGCATCGAGCTTATTTCTACAAAAATAACATCTTGTGAAACGTAAATCTACATTTTTTTAAAAAAGTCTAGAAAATATCACATTTTCATATCATATTTTCATGAGGCCTCTACAGCAGGAGTTTCTGGGAACTTTTTTTTTTGAGACAAAGTTTTTGAGATTAATTCATAAACCACAGTTTAGCTCCTTTGGTCTTGACAGTGTAGACTAAATCAAATCGTTCTCAAGGTGGCTAACAAGCTAGGCTACCAAATAGCACCGACAGGTTTGATTCTCACACTCATATCCGAGTTAGCTATGGGATAAGCTGGGCATGGTCATCAGATGTGCTTTTGTTCTTTTTTGGATTAATGATCAGGTGCACCAACCTCACCCTAAACTTTGTGCTAAGTGCATGCTAGACTGAGATGTGGAAACATAGCATTTATGATATACAGTAGCTCAAAGCCAAACTGTCTTACAGAGCTCCCAGCATGCCTGCAGTCTTTTCAACCGGAGCTTTATTTCTCACAGATGACTCGTAGGTTATCTACAGAGGAGTTAATAAAATTGAAAACATGTGTTCAGCTAGCACAAGTGTATGAATATATGTTAATAGATGTAAACAAACCAGTTCCAGATTGAGGGCATGGCTGTTCGGGGTTTTGTTTATTTGTTAATGGTGTATGATATCACCTGTCATTAAATCTCCATCTGTCCCTTCCAGAAATGTATGCTACCAGAAAAATCAGAGAGGTAGGTTGGAAAGCAACCAGCATTAACAATTTTTCACTCAGCTCACAGCCCTTAAGACTTTTCTTATTAACCTTCACATTGTTCTTAAACAGGAAATGGCTCCAGCTCAACAGCAGTCAGTACCAGAACCGAAGACTATACCTAGAGAAGTCAGTTTCCCCAAACCAAGTAAGTCCCAGCTTTCTCTCCTACCCTTGTTTCTCTGAACCACGCATCCTGTTAACTTCGTTTTGCTTTCAGCATCCTTGCACAAAAGCTTGTCCATTCAGAATCCGACTCAGATCGAAACCCCGTGGGAGAACGTCACCCTGAACCGCTGTTTGCTTGTGGCCATTACCATCCTGGTGCTCACCTCAGGTTTTCAGAGGCTTAATGGCAAGTACACCAGTGAACTAAAAGGACAACTAAGGTATGAAAATAGCACATCAGCTGTGAGTGAGTGATCCTTTCTTATAACCGAAACAGAAACTTTACGTGGTCACAAAGCAGTTGAAGAGGAGGAAGAAACTGGACTGACAATGAGGCGATCGGGCTCACTGCGACACAGAGGACCACCACCGGAGGTAAACTGGCGATTAAAAATGAACTTGCTGATCAATATAGGTGGCAGTAACATTTTATTTGCTTTTACTCCTACGGCAGCCTGAAACATCTCTGTGGGAAATCGTGTTTTGGTGGCTGCCTGACTTTGATGATGAGGAAGAAGAGGAAGATGAGGATGATGATGGAGAGGTTAAAAGACCAAAATCAAAGAGAGGAGCAACAGCACGAGGATTAAGAGCTCTGAGAAACAAACCACTGCCAGATAAGAAACTCATAAAGCAAAGAGATAAGAAATTAAAGGACAGGAGAGCCACGAAAGCCAGAAATGAAGAAATCAAAGTCAAGATAGTTAAAGACAAAAAAGATGATCCTGAAGATGCAGGACATGACAGAGATGAGGAGCCTGTTGCTAAGGAAAATAAGAGGTCAGAGGAAAAGAAAGAAAAGAAAAAGAGTCTAAAAGTATAATTTCACTGTGGTAGCAGCTATTTTCCTCATCAGCTGACATGATTTATCAATTATTAAAAAGTGGCAATTTTGTCAAACGCTGAGCCTTAAAGAGTGCTTGCAATTAAATCTTCTGACAGTGCTGCGTTATAGAGTTGGACTGCTTTTTTATGCTTTGGTGTGTTAACTGCTTTATTTCATATGGGGACATTTTGTTAACTAATTAGTTTTTGTGGATCCGCTTGTTTTAGAGCCATTTCAGAGAGCCCAGGTAAAAAACTGTCCTCTCCATAAATTCAAGTTTTCAAATTGATCAGCAAAGCTGATACTTAGTATTTAAAGAACACTTTTGAACACAGAAATCTTTTGGTGTAATATCTTTGTAAAAAAATCACACTCTTACGACACAAACATTTTCTGTTTCTCCACAGCATTTAATTACAAAACCATAATCCTAAAATATGAACTTCCAATCACACCTCCATATTCAGAATGTGAATATTATTACAAAAGAGTGTGGTCATATTTATGATGCTGCAGTAAAAGACTGCCCTGCACATTTACGTAAACCAGACAAAGACTGAAAACTCTAATAAACATGAACTTTAACCCTTTTTAGAAATAATAAAACTAAACGTAACTGCAGTATCTACAAGGAGATGGACACTGTAAACAGGCAGGGCAGTGTGACTACACACCATTACAGAAATCAAAGTAAATCACTCAAAATAGATCACTGGCCAGAGATCAGTTATTAGCTATTGTAAGGCCCTCCGGAGGGGGTGGCCTCATTGGCATGGGGGGCATGGGCATCTGGGGGGGCATCTGGGGGGCTCCTGGGGCACCAGGTGGGAGAGGAGGGACAGGCATTCCCCCTGGAGGGGGAGGGGGCAGAGAGTCGTTTGATGGGTGATCTCCACTCATAAGGGGAGGAGGACGCTTCACAGTGGCAGCAGGTGCTGGACCGCTCGACTGGGTAATCGGTTTCTCCATTTTGAAATGGAACTGTAGGAAAAACTGGACAGAAAAACAAAAGAACAATTAAAAAACATGTTTGCACAGGAAAATAGTTTTGGAACAACTAACAAACAAGTTCCACTGGTGTAAACTAGTGTAACACAAATTTTTAACAAGGATTTTTAAGATGAAGAGAGAAACATACAGAACAAATATTAAGGAGGTCACTTTATTGACCCACTGTTCCTGTCACAATTGCTATTTGTGCATAAAACCCTTGAAAAAGCAAGTTCAAGAGACCATTTTCCCTTCAGTTGTTGGACTGACATTCAGCCACATGTGTTTACTAATTACATTAGGCTGCATGCAAATGTGGTAAACAATGATTCAGAGCTCCCTCTCCTACTCTGTGGTATATTAATGTCTTCTCATGCTCAAAGACGAGAAAAAATTCCCTAAGGTGTGCATCTTATCAGACAGAGTTTTTCTACACAGAAAAAGAAGTTAAATCTACACCTCTGCTGTTCTGTTTTTGATACACGGTGTGCCCACTTTGCTCCACCCATCGGTCCTGGCTGCTGCACCTAATAACTCTACTGGCAGATGCTCTTTAATATAGCTGGTACCTGTTTAGTTTCTTTGTTCCAGTGAGTCCAGAAGCGATTTTCAGCTTTATCAATTTCTCTGCTGGGTACCTGAAACAGCAAACATCTTGTTGTTACATGAGTGAAGGGAAAAGGGACAAAGAAAAAAAACATAAGGGGAAAAAAGTGCAGGTCCCTCTCACCTTGAAAGCAATGGTCTCATATGGTTCAGCAGCAAAAAGCAGGTACTGCCAGCGACGATCGGGAGGCTCAATGCGCTGTTCATAAGCAGACATGAAACGATGCCTAGGCCCAATTCCTTCAGCGATCTCTGGATAGTCAATCTGATGGGCCAAGAAAAGAAGGTCAGTAACACGTAGCATTTACTGTTGTGGTCAGAAACTTTGCAGGTTAGAGTATGAGGTTATGATTTGTTCCTGTGACCCAGTTTCACTGTAAAGCTCATTTTGTCAGCGGACTAACAAGATCAAGCTTGCCACATTTATGCAGAAGTCACCAGATTATCCAAAAAAATAAATGTGCATTTTGCTTTGGTTTGAAGCACACAAATCATAACTTGGCTTCAAAAGGGAACTGGATTATGTGTGTTCTTTCAAAACATACAAACCTGGAAAAGTAAAGACTGCTGTCCCGTCTCTGGATCCCTCTGTTTGGTCACTGTGAATAATTTTTAAAAAATATATTCATTTATTTAACAATACATTGTGTAGACAAACTAGTATCATAAACCAAACTGTGACTACCCTATAGAATGCCTGAGCTTGCCTACCTTTGTATCCTGGTCGACCAATTTTGACAAACTTCTTGACTTCAACTTTCACTTTGGCTGGAGCTGGTTGAGCGGGAGCTTCTTTTGCTTCTTTGGCTGCCCTTCGTGCTCTGAAGAATGTATGTAAACGTTTGCCTCAAAATTACATTTCTTTAAAGTAAAATTTCTCCAAAGGTTTCCCATTAATTTAGTACTCATTTGTGTTGAAAAGCAACTTTAATTAAATGAGAATATAAAGTAACAGCTTTTGCACGTCCATGTTGTAGCACAGACACTGTACATACTTACAGATTGGTCTGATGTTTCTTTCCTTGTGTGTGAGCTAAGTAGCTTCCCTGAAATACAGACAGAGACATTTTGATTTTTCTTTTCAAATACGACACCCAAATGATAAGAATTTTAAAAACTAATTCAGTTAACAGAGAAAATTCTCATTCTGTGTCCCTCACCTCATTGTTGTGAAGTGTCAGACAAAGTTTGCACTCGTATGATCCTAAATGGTTCTTCATAAAGTAGGGGTCTTTGTTAATGTCAATGGTCTCCAAGGCCAACTGACGTAACCTTTCTCGCCTGTCACGGTTACTCTCAGAGGCAGAAGCAACCCCTCCGCTCCCCGTCTTCCCTCCAGCTCGATGCTGGAAATCCATTTTTGTAAGGTTTTGGAATCACAATCACACGAATGTGAATAGTTACTCCAAATAGATTCCTCCCGATTACCTGGTGAAAAATAAATCATTAAGTATTGCCAGGGAAGGTCAATATTAATAAACCTGCAGGGCAACAACAGCATCATATGTAGATTTGCATTATTACTTGTGTCTTAGCTAAGGCTCTAACCTGTACACATGGTTATTGCTCAAACCTATGTGGGTCATATAACCTGTTTTAAAAGCAACTCGTCATTGCAAGCCCCTCCATACGAAGATTCCCAATGCTAACTTCCTTACATAGAGTCAACATGAATACTGATGCGTAAGGCCAAAACAGTGGCTATTTAATGGAACAAATTGTTATCCGAGGCAATTTACTAGCGTACTAAACAAATGTGCTTCTCGTTATAACAAAACAAATGCATTCGAATGAATGGTCCCAACAACATCTAGCTAGCTGTAGCATGCTAGCATAAAATAGCCGCTAAATGCGCTAGCAATTTTAATGCTAAGCTAACGGTGCTACCAACTAATAATGAAAAGCTTTTACCAAATACAGATGATTAAAGTGAATCCTAAAAATGCAAAATCACCACATTCGTTAGCCACAAAACAACATCTTAAGAGACTACAATCGGATTACTCTATCAAAACACTTACCAACTCCACAACGACAGCGACACGCTCACCTGATTTGTTGTGCGCATGCGCGTCTGTGGATTCTTTTTCCCGGGTTTTGGCGGTTTGTAAAAAACCCTCAGGTGTGTTACTGCCACCTGCTGGGCTGGATCTCCTGCCAACAAGACGGCTGGGTAAGGGAGTTCTTGTTCTTAAATGTCTGATTGTTTCACAAACGCAGACACAGGAGGTAAAAATTAAATTAATTAGAAAAGATAAACTGTTCAGTGGTTTATTTAGAAATTCTGGCAATTTTTCCCATTTCCTTTTGAGTAGAAACACGATTCTAAAATATAGGTTTTATAGTTTAAAATTTTTAGTTTTTTTGTTTTCATTCATTTAAGTTGAGAGTTTTTTAGTTTCGGTTTTCTTTTCAGCGAAGCAGTGGTGCTAAGGGGCCTAAAAGTGTGCCAGCCACCACTAGCCTGAAGCGTTTATACAACACAGGATGGATCAATGATTTCATGTTCTTTACCCGAAATTCTGACACTACAATTCAAATGCAGCAGCACCAATAAAGATGCTTTTCCAATATTCTATTATTCGATATTCACAAGCTTGTGTAAATAGTAGCCTCAGCTTCCCTTTCTTAACTGACAGGAGTGGCACCAGGTGTGGTTATCTGCTGCTGTATCCTATCTGTTTCAGTGTTCAACATGTTGCCCATTCAGAGACACTCTTCTGCAAATTTTGATAGTAATCACTGGTTATTTGAGTTACTGTTGCCTTCTTGCAAGATTGAAATAGCTTGGTCATTCTCCGCTGACCTCTAGTATTAAAAAGACATTTCAAATACATTTGTAATACCAGCAGAGAATCAGAATACTTTAATAATTCCTAACAAAATTATGTGGGTTTCAGTTGCTCCAAGACAATAACAGTAACAGACTAAAGTAATGAAATAATACAATATATTACAAAGTTTACACATTTAAGAAATGGCATTAATGTATGCAAATCACTCAATTAGAAATATCAAGAATATTACAGAGAACTGCTGCCCACAGGATTTCTTTCAATTTTTTGGACGAATCTCTGTAAAACCTTAGAGATCCTTGAGCTACATTCAAAGTCTCTTAGGCCCGTGTTTCCGGATAAGAAACATCCAAATGAGGACTGACGTTCAAAGGGCACGGAGTAAAGGAGCAATTTTTGACCTGCAGAGGGCAGTAACGCGCCTGGAGAAGAAAAGGAAGAAGAAAACCTTAGTAGTGAGAGGAGTGTGATTACTACTTGACGTGTGTGTGTGTGACATGAAGTCCAGCGTTGTTGTTTTCAGTTGACCCATAGAAATGATCAAAGGCAGTCCGACAGGTTTCGGGGACGTTAGATAACAAAGCAGCGACGTGGACTCAGCGGTGTATACAGTACGAACCTTAACACCGTACTGCCCTTAGCTAACTCCTGTATTATGCTTTCGGCTGAGGGGACGGGTCGTCTTTAGCGTCCGTGTACCTGCGTGTGTCCGTCTGTCTGTCGAGCCTGTGTGTGTTTGTGTGTGTCCGCGATGCGTTTCAACGAGAAGGAGCTGGTGTTACTGAGCCGCCAGCCCTCGGAGAGAGCAGCTGAACTGGGGATGAGAGGTCCCAAGAAAGGAGACGGTAAGGACGGTCGTTCAGACGCACTTCCGTTTCATGTATTTGGGCACAGCAGCTAATGTCAGCCTCAGCTATTAGACTTGTCTTTCTCTGTATACTTCATGGGACAGCTGGGCTGCTTTGTGTTTGTTGTAGAGACGAGATTGTCGGTCTAACTTCCCTTTTGTGGCCTACAGTTGTAAAGAAGAGGCTAGTGAAACTGGTCGTCAACTTCCTCTTTTATTTCCGGACTGATGAGGAAGAGGTCGGTATGCTTGTTGTCACAGCATTTTCCGAAATAACTTGAATACATTTGTTTCAAAAGGGGATCAAAATTAACTGAGTGGATTTTTTGTTTTGGTAGCCAATTGGTGCTTTGCTGCTGGAGCAGTGTAGGGTGGAGAGGGAGGACAGCCAGACTTTCTCTATTGGTAAGCTTCAGCATCCACCGATTTGGGGGGGAGGGAGGGTAGTTTTGCCTCTGTACACAACCCCAGTGGTTTATATCAGTCAATGAACATTCCTTTGAAGCCTTTGATGTGCAGACTCTCAGCATTAATTCAGGGGCTATAACAACAATATGACATTACCTGTTGGGGGGTTAAAATAATTTTTATACACAGTATGTGCTGCTCTTTATTGCAGCCGCCCTCAATTGCTAGTTTTGTGTTATTAGGTTGAAATCAGCTGACCAACTTGTCAGTTTAAAGCTATCCCATTTATTTGGCTAAAAATCTCTTATGTTGCTTTTACTCACATTTCTATCAGCAGGCAGAGAGCGCAACTCCCACCGAAGAGCAAGGGCTATACTAAACTCGTTAAATTTTATTACAACATGCAGCCTTTTAATGACATCACTGTGTCATATTGAGAAAATTAAAAGCGTGTTGTACTGCTTTCTCCATGCTCTTTCATATGATATATTACTCAATGTAATTTCTTTAAATGTTTTTCAAGGTCAACTTTGACCCTAGATGCTAACATGACAATAAAGGTCAAATGCTTAGGTCAGCCTAGGTCAGGGGTCTCAAACTCCAGGCCTCGAGGGCAGGTTTTAGATCTCACCCTGGGTCAACACACCTGAATCAAATGATTAGTTCATTACCAGGCCTCTGGAGAACTTCAGGACATGCTGATGAGGTGATTTAGCCATTTAAATCGGCTGTGTTGGATCAAGGACACATCTAAAACCTGCAGGACATCGGCTCTCGAGGCCTGGAGTTGGCCACCCCTGTTGTAGACTTATGTTGATTTGCTACCTTCACAAGTGTTGTTGGCTTGATGTTGTTGGATGTTTTAATGGTGTTTTTCCTAACCATGCAAATAATTCTGCGATCACACACTGTACTTGTCTCCTGTGGTCTTTCAGGCCTTTTGATGTTGCTGAGCTAGCCTTTCTTTCTTTCGTTCTTTCAAGAGGGAACAAGATTGCTGTGATTGGCTGTTCCTACAGTTGTTGTTGTCTCTCATTTAGGATTATTTTAGTTAATTGGCCTCCTGCGTCTGCATCAACATCATCTGGAATCAACTCCATACTTCTTATCTGCTCATCTTGTCATGAAACAAGGAGACGGGGCACCCCTGGTCACGAAACTGTCAGTCAGTTGTCTGTCTGTGTAAATGGCTGTAATACCTAAACAGTCCGTTCATTACTTTTGTTAAATTCATTGAATTAAGGCTGAAAGTCTGCACTTGTGTCATATTGTAATAGTTTGATGTAGAATAAACCCTGGTGGCATATAGAAGCAAAACTACAAAAACATATTGACCTAACTGTATAGTTCACTCTGACTTATCTTCGCTTTCTCACCTGCGCTCTGCTGTTTCTGTTTGTTTCCTTCTTGTGTTTCTGATCTCTAATGCCCTGTGTTTGCTGTAGCATTTCTGGATGAAGCAGAGAGGAAGTATGTGTTTGAATGTGATACTGAAGAGCAGTGTGGCGAATGGATAGAATCCATTATCAAAGCGAGGTAGGACTGACTTTATTTCTTTCTTATTCTTATTCGGGGGCAGAGAGGCTTACAGACCTTACAGCTGTCAATAACTGATTAATAAACAGAGAAAAACTTAAACTGATATCAGTCTTTTAAACCAAATCTATTTTTTAGACCGGGTATCAAATAATATCCCATAAAGGTCAGAACACACTCACTGGGTAATAGCCAATAGTTACCCTTGTTAAACAGGCCGTTAAAGCAAATATTTAACCAGCCAATCACATGATAGAAACTCGTTGGAGTTGGCCAAAAAAACACAGTCAAGATGATCTGCTGAAGTTCAAACTAAGCAGCTAGTAAAACCCTTAACCCCCACAGTGGGTCGTTTTGTCCTTTGTATTTGTTTAATTTGCTATATTACATATTTAAAAACAAACACAAAATAGCTGTTTGTAAGCACACATTTTAAGAAATGTGATCACAGAGCCATACTCACTACATGTGCTTATAAAATCTAAAAGAACAGCATTTAGTGTGTTATTAACCAAATAATGAAAAGCTGTGTTCTGTACAGCTGAATATGCTTACACATCTATGCTGTTTGAACAGTGTGGGTAGAACAAGTGACACCTCACATAGTAACAGAGTAACAGACTCACATGGGTGAAACTGTCACAAATGAATGATTTTGCTGTTTTCAGAGGCACAGTGTTAGAAATGTGACTGTTAAACAGCTTCAGTCTAATCCATAACAGCTCTGACATATTGTTTTAAAGCTTACTGGGCATGCATAACACTCCCAAACAGCAGAGGATATCTGAGGAGGATCATAGCGCTCTAGCTTCTCCTTTGGGCTTTAGTGAATCTGCTGGAAAAGTTGTCAGACCTGGCAGCTGTGGCGTCGGGCACTTTTAATGTCGCGCTTGATTAATGTATCTGCTAACTGCTAATTGAGTGGTAGCTCAGACAGACCTGCTGGGCTTCATGTGAGCAGACAGGCAGAGAGAAGATGGGAGACAGAGACACACACACACAGTCCATTTCTCACAAATAATCATCATCATCATAATAATACACTATATTTTTATAGTGTATTATTACTTAAATAAAACACAGTTTATAAAGTGCATTGACAGAAGTGTAAAAGCAAAAGGGTACACAGCCATTAAAGTCACATAAATACACACACATATATTCAAAAAAGAATAAAAATGTGAATAAAATTAATGAACTACTGGAGTAAGGATTGAGTTAAAAGCAAGTCTATAAAAAGAAAGAGGAAGTGATTCTGCAAGCCCGCTCTCCATAAGAAGGTCATTTCAGGATCTAAGGCTGTGAGCAAGCTCATGCGGGGTTAGTAGTTCCTCTATGAGCCCAGACAAGGATGAGCTAATCAACGAAATCCTAAAATCAGTTTTAAAGCATCGAGGATGGCAACAGAAAGAAGTCAGGATAGGGGTCATATGATGCTGTCTGCTAAAACCAGTATGAAGCCTAGCATGTATTTTGGCCTGTTTACATAAACCAATAAGAGATTTTATTAGTGGACAAAAGTTGACACAGATCAGCTTAAAAGGTAAATGGTGTGAAGCAAAAACATTTGTTCTGTATTTGACTTTAATCTTTTTAAAAAAAAATTATTTAAACAGTTTTTTTTTTACAGTAACAGAAATAATAATAGTAATAATATCAGTAAGATGAACGGTGAAAATACTACAAAATAAACAACGCAAAACTCTGTCTCTGCCAGACAGATGTATTTTAAAGAGTTGTTCATCTTGGTAGCAAGGTGTAAAATTTGCTTTCGATTGTGCTCAGAGCCGACAGGAGGTTAACTGAGGCCAGGCAGACTGCTAGGTCTGTAATGCACTGGTGAAACCCCTGAGCTTGCCTGCCTTCGCTAGCATGGCCCAGCTACCTGTCAGTTAACAACAAACAATTCAAACGTTCCTGTGCAGCACTTTAATTTTTCCCCTGTGGCAAAATGTTGACAACCGGTGATGTGGCCTTCCAGATAAAGTGTGATCCAATCATGAATGTGTTTAATGTTACAAGCCTAGTTGTAACTCTGATCTTGACTGTATTTGTCTAACATTTTTCCCCCTAAATGTCAAGTTAATTTCTTGTCTAATCTCTTGCAGTTACGAGTTCATGAGGAAGAATCTTATATTCTATCGAAGAGAAATCCACAGGCTCACAGGGAAGGTGAGACCCCTCGCAGCAGCACGCCGGTGTGCTAAATGCCACACAGATGGTGCTTCTAATCAGCAGCGTTCATACCGTGGGATGGTTACAGTGCGATTTGGAGTTCATATTATCATCATCATCATCATCAATAGCAGACAGACTGGTAGATAAATGAAGGGAGATGTTTTGGTTTTGCTCGGCAATGCTGAGCTCTCTCCGCTGCTAAGATTCGTGTAAACAACACTGTGGAATTTCATTATGACTCTCAAAGCACACGACGAAGCATGCCAGAGAAAGCTCAATTAGCAATGTGTCTCTCTAGAAACAATTTCCTAGTTACTCGGGATGAGACACAGGCTGCAAAAGCTTTTCTCCCTGTGTTGTACATTTGATTGTGCATATAATTAATCATTGCAGTCTGAGCCACTAACCTCTGGAGATCTCAAAAATCTCTAAGTAAAAGCCAGACTTTCTGACCTCTAGGTTTGAGCGCTTTTCTGTTTGTTTGGGTCTTTGAGTGTGATTTTGCTGAAGTAAGCGTTTCAGATAAAGTCTGATTCTGCTTCAGCAACAGCTAATTTTCTCTGTACACTGTTTTACTCACTGCCTGCTTTCTCCACAGGACCCCTTGGAGCAGTATGGTATATCCGATGAAGCTCGTTTCCAGGTCAGCAACGGTCGGTCGCTTGTGGCTCGAGATACCTCCTCCCTGTAGACCAGCGTCCTTTGTTCAGATTATATGTTTTATTTTGATTATAGTTCACTCTGCCATTCCAGCACTCACTCCACACTGGTTTGAAAACCACGGCGTTATCGCCCACACGCTTGTTCCTTAGAGCTTTACTGCGCTCCATTTATTGTATTTCGTGTTGCCTCAGACCTATGCAGGTGTCTTAGGTAGTCTAAAGCCATCCTCAGTTTAGTCCTGCTGCATCTGTGTCAATCATTACAAGCAATGCAATGCTTTGGTTGAGTCAGCACTATCATATTTGTGATTTCGGGCCTTTCCTATGTCCTTATTAGACTTCTGGCCCAGTTAATCAGTTGCCTATATAAACATTTTATGTTTTCTACTGTAGATGCTATACATTCAAACAATGTGATTTCAAGAGTGACTTTCATTCAGGACTATTAGTAATGTGAGCAGAACTGTGTTCAAAATATCTAATTTGAGGACCTATTAACATGTAAACCATTGTTTTAATGGAGTCTTTTAAAAGAAGCTTACAATTAATAGCCTGCCTGATTTAGAAAACCTTTGGCAGTATTCCTGCCCTGATTTAAACTGTTTTTGAGTCTTTTGAGCTGCTGAGTTGAGCCACATATTTTATTCAGTGTCTGTGAAAAAGACAAAGCTGTCCAGATGTGTATTTATCTTAATATGCCTCATTGTTAATTACTTTAGTGTTAAAGACAATACTTTTGCACATGTTACTGGGTGTTGAGGGTTGTTTTCTTTTTACCTTTTCTGTGGCACTTTGATTCAGATTCTTTGTGTAAGCTGTTGCACCCTGTGTTTAAAAACCAGGCTCTTGGCATGATTTTGGAAACAAACGTAAACAAATCACACCAATATTTGTTAAACTGAGAGCTGACTTTTTGCTCTCAACTTGAGTTTCTTGTAAGCCTTTCTTGCAGCTTTCAAATTAGTGAAATCTTTGTTGTTCAAGAGTCTACTCTCTGTAATTGCATGTCATTGAATGTATGTTCATTTTTAAATTTTTGCACTTAGATCTGTTTGTTTTTAGTTAACTCCATCTGCTTCACTGGCATCTTGTTTTATAATAATAAAGCCATTTGAAAGAAACTTTAAATTCATACAGTGTGTCATCTGTCCACCAAAAAGGAAACTAAACATATACGCACACCTCCACAGCTACTACAAGATACACTAAATAAAATAAAAAGGAAAGTTGACGCTGAAGACAAATAATTACAGCTTAGGTGAGAGACTGAGCTTTCCCAGGTGTAAAGAAATGCCCTTGTATCCATTTTCAATGAGCCAATTTCTTTTATTAAAGAACACAATTTGCTTTCGTCATTTTGATGTTTGAATCCATACACCAGAAAAGGAGTCATGGACAAGGAGCCGAAGCTTCAGAAAGTCAATGAACTGAGAAGAGGCATATAACTACAGCACAACACACTGTTTTGGTTTTTAAAGCAAGTTTCATTTTTATGTGAATTCAGTTTCTTAGCAGATGGCTGTGTTGTGCGCTATGGTGCAAGTAAACTACATCATCAAGAATCTTTTACTTTGTTTTATTATTACACTTCCAACACAGTTATTAAGTCATTATGGTCAGGCCAGTGAAACAGGCTGGGCAAGACTATACGGGTTAGGGTTAGATTAAGAGCTTTGTTTTTACATGAAACAGAAAAAATTTAAAAACAAAACAAGCGTGCAAAAAAAATCATCAGCCCTCCACCAGCATGCCTGACACTTGGCAGGACATGGACGGCCAGAAGAGTCTTGTGCATCAAAATAAACAATTCTGTGCTTAGTTAATGAATTGTGCAATAAAATGTGTGTTTATAAATTCATTTATGAATTTATTTTGAATTATTGTATTTATGTAAGCATGACTAAAGTACTTTACTTTTAATATTTTAATTTAAAAACACTATTTATAAATCAATATTTCAAAATGAATTATTAATCCATTAAAAAAATTCAAATTAAAAGTGGATTTTACAGCAAAAGAATTAAAATATCAATAAATACAATTCCAAATTAAAAAAATAAATTTCCAACATTGTTTTTACAATAAAAATTAAAAAACAGAAATAAGCCCAGGATACATAATTAATTTTAATCGCAGGTTTAAAGGCTGTAGGTTTCAGCTATTGCTCTAACACTTTACATAAATGTAACAGAGGTCATTGCTGGTTCTAATATTCTGAGTTGCTTCAGGCTTTATTTATTGAAGAACACATTAGAAAGAAAAAAAAACAGTAGCTAGCTAGTACTGCCATAAACGAACCTGAGGTTAAAAGCATGGGGCTACTACATGCACTGATGCTAGCTTAGCCATATTTGCATGTTACCTTCAACGGGTGGTCAGTCACAATTTTCCATTTCACTGCAGTCCCTTTATTCTTCCTATGTCCATTTTGGACTGAGTGTAATACTGAGGCTGAATGGCCTTTGACCAAACACAAACACTTTATAGCAGTGCAAAGCTATAGGCACAAACAGCAGGATAGGAAAATCTAGCCATCCTACCTGCATCTGTCTAACCAATCAGAGAGCTCCTTACATTTAGGAACCGGCTTTGCTAATCCAATAGCCTGTTAGCATACCCAGGAGCTAATCCAATAAATTATTCCGAAGATAATCTATTTACTGACAGCTAATCTGTGAGCTAACAGCAAAAAGAAACACAGTGAGGAAATTAATTTTAAAATGAGGAGTGGAATCACCATTTTAAATGTCAGAAATACATTTTTTAGATTCCCTCTACGTCTCTTTTTTAAATTGTATTTTGAAAAAAATTTGAAAATAATTTTTTTTAAATTTGGAATTCAAAAATGATTTTTGAATTAGGTTTTTATTGAGAGTTTAATTCTTTTTTGTGAAATACATTTTCAATTTAAAGTATTTATTAATGGATTACTAATTCATTTTGAAATATTGCTTAATATGTAGTTTTTTATTTTAAATTTAATTATTAAAAAAATTTACTGCTTTAACAATGTTTAAATAAATAAAATAATTTGTAAATAAAATAATTCATTTACAAAATGTATTTGTAAATGAATTTACAAATGCATAATTATTACACAACTCATTATTAAAGCACAAAATTCTTTATTTTGATGTGTGTGACTCTTCTGTCCCTCCACAGTAGCATGTCTCTATTCTTTAGTCACAGAGACCACAGAGGCGGCAGCTGAAAGAACAAAATCTAAAACTATCTCACACGTTCTCGTGTACTTGTGATACGTCATCAGCCGGAGACCAAGTACTGTTCCAATTCAAAGTACGCATCAAGCCGAGACTGCGAAAAATTCCGGGATGTGTTCTCGCTCCGCCCGTTTTATCGAGCATGCATCGGTGGTGACTTGTGCAGACTTGGTACAGCTAAATATCCCAGAATGCATTTCGTCCAAAACTCAAACACGGCAATGGCGGAGGAGTGCAGCTAAAAACTTCTAAATATTACTCTTATTACTCTTTCTGTATCACAAAATAAACTTTTAAGTTATTTTCAGGCGAGAATGTAGCTGTGTAAACTTCAAATATCTGCTCGGTTTATCAAGATATCATATATTTACAAAAGTGCTTTTACGGTTTCGGAGACGCCTGTTCCCCACCAGCTCGATAGCAAACTGGGAGGTAAAGGATTACTAGAGCCCAGCGAGAGCAGCGGGCTCTCATTTACATTAGCTATGAAGCTACTGTTGCTACAGGCGTCATGATGCAACCTTTTCTCTAGAATACATGCATAGAAACACCACGCTATTAATGATTTTTTTTTAAAAATGTACCGAGTCAAGAAGGCACGCCATAAAACATTTTTTCGTGTA